>LZPO01117152.1:77016-92538 GCA_001675575.1 Neotoma lepida
CTCACTTGGGTTGTAATAAACATCCAAGACAGGATAGGAATTTTCATTTTCAGGACACATTCTCTGGTTTTTGATGGTCCCTATAGTGCTGATAAGGAGGGAAAGGGATTTTTCTGAGAGCTTTTTATTGCCTTGTTACTCTTTCTTTTCTTGCCTTGTAACATGAACTGCACTAGACTTTTAGAAGAAAAGAACATACAAAGAAACTATTTAAGCTTCTGCTCCATCTGTAGAGCCATCCAGAATGGCTGTAACTGCATGTAAGGAAGAATGACTTTCAATGGGGCTCTGTGGCATCTTCTCTTGGCATATATTGGAGAGAAAAGGCAAGCATGTTGACAGGGGNTCATAAGACATTACTCTCCACCAACCCTACACCATCACCACTGTAGATAAGACAACATTGCATATTAGCCTTTAGAGGAAATCATCTGAACATGAGGCCTCATGATCCTTCATATATTCGAGAATTATTTTCTTCATTGAAAGGAATGCTTAAACATTTCCACTAAAATACTTTCGAGCTATCAAGACCAGGAATCTGGCAGTGCTTGCCATACAGGCATGGGGACTCGGGTTCTATCCCTAGCACCTATATTAAAAATCTAGGTGTTGTGGTGCNTGCTTATATCCCAGCTCTAGGGAGGTAGAGATGGAAAGATTTCTTGGGCCCAGTGGTCAGACAGTCTAGCAGAATTGGTTTGTTGTAGGCTGTTAGGTCTTGTCTCAAAAGATACCTGGAGCTTGATTGATGACATAGGATGTTAGTTGCTGGATTCCCCATGTGAATGTACAATCCTCCTACACACATACACAAACACACAAACACACAGACACACACACATACACCCCACACCCATATACACAGAGTTCACACAAATGTGAGCTCCCGCTTTGTTAGGGTGACTAGTAGTCTTAATATTGACTGGAATGGATTGTCTCCTGAATAATCAGGAGCACGTTCCTCCCCCATCAAACCTGTTCACTTTTACCTTTTCTCTTCTATGGTGATATATTGTGTACCCTAATAAAATTTGCCAGAAGATCAGAGAGACAAAGGAACAAGCCACTGCCACATCTTATCTCTAGGACTCCTCAGCTTGGAAAGACTTCAGTGCTGTCTCCTCAGGCCTTATTCTTCATCTCCTGGAAGTCCGCACTAGCCACAGGTTCCTTGCTATCCGTTTTCATAGTTCAGAAATGGCCAGGCTCATTTGACTGCATTTTACATTTTGTCCCTCTTCTTTGTGATTACAACATTCAAGGCTCTCTTAAAGCACAGGTGTCTGTAACTTCTGGTTTCAGCTTTTAATTTTTAAGTAACTTATGTGAAGGACTTTCTAAAATACATTATGACAATCAACAGAAGTTGTGGATTATTTGAACTTTACTTGTGACTTGATAGCAAGTACAATCCTAGTTTTGATGTGTGCACTGTGGGCAGATGTACAAATACTCAGTGAATATTTGCACTTATTCTGAATGGTCCTTTTGAATTATTATACTCCTTATGTCATGAATAGACTCATGTAATGAAAGGCCAGCACAGGACCTGTGAAGCTAACCAATACAATGCCCTTCTTTTATAGATTAAAATTCCCCTAAAGTTATATTTGACTGTGCAGGGAGATCTAACAGAGCTGGGAATCTAACCTAGGTCTCCTGGGTCCCATGCTACTTCTGGCTGTCCTTCTCATAGCTAGCTAAGCTCTCAGCTAAGCTTCATGTGCCTCTTGATACCACTCCGGGGATTATTGTCTTCTTATGTACAGCCCATTTTGTGTGTGATAATGCCACTCTTTAGAAAAAAAAATGGTTCCAAATGACAAACAAAACTGGACAAATCAAAACAAAAACACAACCCAAACAAAACAAATGCACTGATTAATAAAATGGAAATAAATGGTTTCTGTAATGGATGGGGCTTTGCTGCAGGTGAGCTCTCTGCAGGCCTTCAATCCTGGCCTCCTCTCNAGGCTGCCATCAGGATGATTCATGGAAGCAGTGGGGAGGTAGAAGTTTCTCAGAGCTCTCACACTCTCTTCAGACTGTAGAGAGGGGCTAATCGGTCAGGATGGCTCCTCTAGAACTACCGGGAGCCTTTGTCCTGAAACCTCCATCAAGAGTTTCCTACTGACTTACTGATGAAAATTGTGACTCACATCCTCCCGAGTGTCCCTGTGGCCAGAGCAAAAGGCACAATACGTTGGCTTAATTTAACTCGGGTCCTCTTTGGGGCTGGAGGGATGGGAGAAAATGCAGGTGACTTTGATGGCTATGACATGTGAGGAGGTGGCTGGGAAATGGGCATGCTGCCCAAGAATCCATGAATAACATTTAACAGAGTTAGACACAGATTCTAAGGACAAATATGACCATTTCTCATAAATTATTTTATGTTGATATATTTTGTGGCTTACTCTACTTTTCAGAGAACTTTCTGAAAGCTTTTGTTTGTATGCTATTATTCTACATAACTGGGACTTCTGGGCCAATGAAAATTGGCAGTAAAATTTTTCCTAAAATTTAAAGACAGTTCTCTGAGATAGATGGAGATAAAGATGGACTGGAAATGTGTAGGACATGTGGATATCTTCTGCTATAATATTCCAGGTCTTTGAGAAAATTTGGATAACAGCTTTCTACTCAGTGATTTCTGGCCACTCAGGGACTTCATTGCCCCTTTGATTTGTTGAATTCCACTCACTTTAGGCTTTAATAGAACCTCATATTCTGTTCTGAAGTCATGTCATCAGACAGAAAGTCAAATAATCCAGAAGGCCAGAATGGATAACTAGGGTAGTAGAGATGGCAGAAAGGCATTCAAGTAAAGCTCTTCATAGCCCTGGGAAAGACTGGAAAGTTGTCCCTTACAAGTTTGTCCAGACTGGGATGTGAGGCACAGTCATGTGACTAGCTTTGTCAGTGAAATGTGGGAAGAGATATGAGCTTCTTTCAAGGGATGATATGAAAGCCAGAGTATGACCCAGCACATTTTCTCTGTGTTCCCTATTTGTCTTGTTGATTTGATAAAATACCCTGACAAAAACAATTTGAGGAAGGGTTTATCTTGGCTCTCAATTCCTGGGCATAGTCTACCGTAATGAGGAAGTCATAGCAGAAGGAATTTGAGGCAGCTGGTCACATTGCATCCATGATCAGAGAACAGAAGCATGGGTGCTGGTGCTCACTTCATGTTCTCTCTTTTGTAAAATCATTATTTTATTTTTGAGATTATAATATAATTACATCATTTGCCCCTTTGCTTTTCTCCTTTGAAACTCTCCTCCAATGCCCTTCTTTGTTCTCTTTTAAATTCATGGTGTCTTTTTTCATTAATTGTTGTTTTACACACACACACACACACACACACACACACACACACTCACTCACTCACTCATTCACTCCTAAATCCATAAATTCAACCTCTGAGTCTATACATGTTATTTGCATGTACATTTTCAAAGCTGATCACTTGATACTGAATAACCAGTTAGTGTGCTCTTCCCTAGGGAAGAGTATTCTTCCTGCTCTCATCATTCTTGAGTTTTCTGTAGTTCTCTGCGTAGGGCTGAAGTCTCTTGGGCTTTCACTTGTCTACTTTAGCATGTTTATCCCTGAGTCCTTTTTCAGCTCATGTTTAGGCAGTCATGTTGGTGAGACTTTATGGGTGTAGTGTCTGACATTCTTAGGAGACACAGTCTCATAGCACAGGCCTGATCCTCTGGCTCTTACAATCTTTCCATCCCTTCTTACACAATGACCTCTAAGCCATCGGTGCAGAAATCGTTTTGTAAATGTATCTACTGGAACTGGGCTCTACAACTCTGCATTTTGATTGGATATAGTTTTCTGTAAATGTCTCTGTCTGAGTGGTTTAGCTTGAATTGTTTAGGGACCCCCAGGCAATGGGATCAGGATCTATCCCTGGTGCATGAGCTGGTGTTTTGGAGCCCAGTGCCTATGGTGGGACACCTGGTGCAGCCTTGGCACTGGGAGGAGGGTCTTGGACCTGCCTCAACTGAATGTACCAGGCTCTGGGGACTTTCCATGGGAGACCTTGCTTTTGAGGAGGTGGGAATGGGGACATGGGTTGAGGGGGAAGGGTGGGGGTTGGGAGGAGGGAGGAGAGGGGGTTCTGTGGTTGGTATGTAAAATAAATAGAAAATATTTTAATAAAAAAGGTCTCTGTCTGTTATAAAGAGAAGTTTCCTTGGTAAAAGGTGAGGATGACACTTATCTGTGTGTATAAGCACAAATATAGAGTGTAGTTATGAATTATATTGGTTTAGTTAAGTGGTGGTTGTAGGTTCTCCTCCAAGGTCCATGACCTCACTAGCTCTGGGTAGTTAACTACTTTTCCAGTACTATGCATATTTTCCCTCTTGTTGAGCAGTCTAATCAGAGAGCTTAAAGTCCAATTGGAGAGCTATTGGTTACCACTATGATAGGCATACCACTACTGCACCCTTAGGTTATTCTGCTCTGCTGGTCATTGTTATGGCTCATAGACATCATAGTGGGTTGCATCAGTCTTTTAGAAGCTATTGTGGGGCCCTCTGGTAACATGAATGCTAGTTCTCAGGGAAGAGGCTTTCAGGTCAGGCCAGCTCAGGGGCCTCTGGGCCCTGAGTCTGAAGTATAAGATGTCTTCAACAATAGGAATTTACCTTCTATCATGTTCTCTTTTTATTTATTCTAGGACCCCAGCCTGTGGAATACTGTAGTCTAGAGTCAAGGTGGGTTTTCCCACTGCAGTTAATTTAAATTGTACAGTCCCTCATAGGCATGCCCAGAGGTTTGTCTCCTAGATAATTCTAGATTCTGCCACATTGACCAGAAAGATTAATCATCATATTCTCTTCCTGTCTTGGTTTTTTTTAGGGTAATTTAAAAAACAAAAACAAAGAGCCCCTTAACCTTTATGAAAGTCCCTCCCTGCCTATCTATATGAATGAAACAGAATTTGTCTTACTTTACCAGTGGCCTAGAAGCTATGCAGGGTGTTTGCTGACATCTGAGTTAAACCATGAAGGTTGGGGACATTGGGCACTGGAGTGTAATCTTGCTTATTCTGACTCACATAAAATCAAAGTATTTTCTCAGAAGTGCTATTAAAAAACAATGAAAAAGTATACTAAAAATAATCCCTCTTTTTAGTAGAAGGCAAACCTGGAATGTTACCTTGTGTGTGTTTGTGTGTGTGTGTGTTTGTGTGTATGTCACAAGACAACCACAGATGTTCCTCAGGTGCTATCCACTTTGATTTTGAAATGGGGTCTCACGCTGGCCTGGAACATGACAAGTAGGCTAGGCTGGTTGGCCAATGAGCCTCAGGAATCCACTTTTCTCTACTTTCCCAGTGCTGAGATGACAAGTACATGTCACAATGCCCAGCTTTTAAATGGCTTCTGGAGACCAAACCCAGATATTTGTGCTTACAAGGTGAGCACTCTATTCTTCAACTATCCCCCTAGCATCCATTTACTATTTTTAAACCTCTTGAGTTATGTGTTCAGTACAGCTTGTACTGTACTTGGGACAGATGCCAGGTTATATCTGAGAGTTGAATTTTCAGAAGAAATACACAATATAAAATTTTAACCTTCTTTCTTAGGCAATCTGAGAAAGGAATTTCAATTGAAAGGTTACCTTAATCAATTGGCTTGGGGCATGTCTCTGGGAGATTGTTTTGGGTGTGAATTGATGTAGGTATCAGCCCATTGTGGAAATCACCATCCCCTAAGCAGGTGGTCCTGGGCTTTGAAGAAAAGAATGCAAATCATGACCCAATGTACAGGCCAGCAAGCAGCATTCCTCTGTGATTCTTGTTACTTCCTCGGTGATGAATCATGACTTGGATACATAAGCCAAATAAATCTCTTCCTCTCCAAATTTGCTTTTGGTCAGAGTGTTTTATCACAGCAAGAGAGATCAAACTGGAACACACCTTTAAGGAGAGATCAAGGAAATAATATCAAGAGATAACAAATTGGTCTCCTGTCTTTCTCTTCACTTTTCACCCACACANGATGCTAAAGATTATGACTAAAATCACAGGGCTCTTCATACTTTTCTAACTTTCCAAGAGCCTGTGAGTTGTGATAAATAGAAAGAAAACATCAAAAGTGACAATTCCATTGCCTTTTCCAAAAAAGACATGGCCTTTAAATTGGAATCAATAAAGCCCCAGCATTTCTTATTCACACTTTTGGGTGGCAAAACAAGACTGATAAAGGAGAAAAGACAGAGAAATCCAAGAAAAATAAGGCTTCACACTCCTTACCACCTACTTGAGAATATTCACTCCTTTTCTTGTTCACTTCTTTAGAGATTTTAAAATTTCTAGATTTCCCAAGACTGAGTGGTTTTAGAATTGTTGATCCATTCATCTAACACCCTTTGTGGGAGCTGAGAGAAATGTGATTTGGCCTAGCTTTCCAAAGAAGGAAATGAGAGAACCAGATGTTAAACCCATATATTCATCTTCTTACCACATGATATATCAATTTCCTCTTGCTGTGGTTTTTCAAATACCATAAAATAAGGAAAAAATAATCTTACTTCATCATTAGCTTGGTATCCCACTCTCCTGCCCTTCCANTCCTGTGACTCTGTCTCATACAGCCACCATGGGTGTCCACTTTGACAGGAACACCTCACCCCAGGAGTCAGTGGGGTCCCAGAAGCCTGGCCTGAGCTCTGCTCTAAAATGAAGGGATACTCTCTCAGAGACTTTTTCAACACATCTGCAGACAGATGAGGAAGTTTTTGTATCGCTGCCTGGTGGACCAGCCTCCAGCAGCACAGAGCTCGAAGGGAATCCACAATGTCACGGGCACATACTAGGACGTTTTTCTCTGAAGGGGTTAAGGGAAAAAAGACACTCACACACTCTTGATGCTTTCCTTCTTTATTCTTCTGTATTCTTCATTCTGTGTTCTATAGTCTCTTTTAACTCTCTATCCAGAAATGTCCCCTCTCTCTCTCTCTCGATGTTTTCCTTCTCCTTCTTCTTCATTCTTCCTTATTCTCTCATTCTAGATGTTTTCCTTCTAACTCTTCTAAAATCTCATTCTTGATGTTTTCCTTCTAACTCATTTTAACCCTATCTTTATTCTTTCCCTTATAGCTTATATACCCCAGTAAAACCTTTCAGGCAATATAAAAATTACAATGTAGTTACATTCTGTTTTTCAAGTGAATGATTACAATGAATACAAGTAAAAAAAAGCATGGTTTTCCATATTGCTTACATGATTAAACACTTTATGTATTACATATGAAAAACAAGTTATCACATACATTCACACCCAAGCAACTTATAGATTAACAGTTTGTAAGCAAGCAAGATATTCTTTTACTGGCAGGCTGTATTTTTTGGTTACAAAGAAAGGATCAATCACTTTATTACTTATTTTGAAAGGTAATCTTATAAGAAATATTAAAGGAATCACAAATTTAAACTTTTATATATGAAGAAGAATCAGTCAGCTTTAATTTAAATCTTTAGGGTACATATCCACTCATCAATAGTTTTTTTATATCATGAGATTGAGGGTAAAATCATCACCTTTGATCACCAACCAAACCCAGCAAGGATAGTACATCAGCTAGTAATAATTGGGCTGTTTTGTATTTGTTCCCTGACCTTAATGAGTTCCTCACTCAACTANGTGCCCTTTTAAAACTTTAGATTGTCTTCTTGGGTTTTTCACCTCAAAGCTATTTAACAAAAACATCTTAGTCTAACTTTAAGTCATTTTCAAAGCTTTGTTACAGCTATGATGCACTCTGAAACCTGTGAACAAATCTCCCAACATTAAGATTAAAAGAATTTAAGCTGGCTGGACTACTGGGACTCAGTTGTTTTTCTTAATCATCAACCTAAGCCATAGTCTATATGGCTCCTCAATAGAAACTCAAATGTTCTAGCTGTGAAAAACTTCCTTGTTTTATTTTTTATCATCAAAACTCTATTTAAACTATTATTATTATTATTATTATTATTATTATTATTATTATTATCATCATCATCATCATCATCATCATTATCAATTAGACAGTACAGCTTAGGAAGAAATTATCTTCATAATAGTCTACAGGTAAAAATGCCCATAGAACAGGATGTTTCCATGAGATAAACATGCTACACATTACAGGCAGTGGGGATCTCCCCACACCAATTCACACTATACCAGATACCAGAGAAAGATGGCAGCACCAAACATGTGAAGGCACAGCAGAAGCAAAAGACATTCTGGGGTCTGTGGTCTGGGGGCCTTGCCTATCCAAGATTCATCTATCAGGGATTTTCCTCCTGGTGGGCTGACACCCTGAAGTCAACTGCCACCTGCTGCTCCTCTGACATGGCCACTGGAATTTTTTTTGTCTGTGTTCCTCACTGAGGACAGGCTGTGCCTAGAACAGTCCCAATATGCAACAGAAACTTCTGTTGATGCTATGTATGAATCAAGTCTCTACACGATGAAAAGGAAAAAGACCATTGTTAACTTAAAACAGTAACTAGGGTGTGTAAGAAAGACTTTTCATAGAGAGATACAACACATAACACACACACACAGAACACACACACACACACACACATCCACTCACCCCACATATTAAACCTACAACAGATTACAGTAATGAATGTTGTTAATTTTTTTTTAACTCTCTGGGGGCCTACCACCCAGCTCCCAAATAAATACAGGGAGACTTATTCTTTCTTATGAGTGCATGGCCTTAGTTTGGCTTGTTTCTAGACAGCTTTTCTTAAATTATCTCATCTATCTTTTGCCTTTGGGCTCTTACATTTTTCTATTCTTTCTTTCTATTCTATATACCTTTCTTTACTTCTTACTCCATGCTGGCTTGCTGTGTAGCTGGGTGGCTGGCCACTGGAATCTTCCTGTCCTTCACCTTTCCTCAATACTCAATCCTCTCTTCCCAGATTTCTCCTCCTATTTATTCTCTCTGCCTGGGAGCTCTACCTATCCCTCTCCTGCCTTGCTATTGGCTGTTCAGCTCTTTATTAGATCAATCAGGTGTTTTAGGCAGGCAAATTAACACAGCTTCACAGAGTTAAACAAATGCAACATAAAAGAATGCAACACATCTTTGCATCATTAAACAAATGTTCCACAGCAAAAACAAATGTAACACATCTTCAAGTAATATTTCACAACAAATGAATGCACCAAAGTCCAACTTGATGGCTCAAAGAGTTTATTTGAGCTACTAATGAGAATATAGGTGAGGGGTTACTTGCAGGAGCTGGGATGATCCAAAATATGCATCACCAAATCCCACCCCTGCACCTACCTGCACATGCATGTCTGGAGCTCTCTGCACAACTTACCAGCAACTCAGTNTGTCCTAGAAGCACCCTCTATGCAGCTGGGATGACTCGAGTCCCCTTCCTCAGCAGCTCTTTTGTGCTTCTGTAACTCACCCTGGAGAGGAGGTTCCTGACTCCTGCAAGTTTAAGCTTTGTCAGACAGACATATGGGCTTGTTTACTTCTTGAGTCCCATGAGCCTCCCCCTCTTTCCTGAAGGGATTGTTTCAATGCCAAGAAAACTGATGCAAAGGGCATCCTCAGTGTTTGCTGCCCATGCTTGATCTTCTGCGGCCCCTCCGGGCAGGAACAAATGATACTCATTACATGCTCAGAGTATGGGATGGGCCTAGGAACTTTTCTACAACACCTTGATTTTATAAGCACAGCAATGATATTAGTCAATTTNTGTTCCTGTAACGAAACACCTGAGGCTGGATACTTAAANAATAAGAGAGTTCTTTATAAAGTAAATAAAATCACTATTCTAGAGGGTNGGGGGCATGGTAGAAGCAGCATCTGCTAGCTTCATGGAAGANTGGCATCACAGTGAGAAAATGTGTGAGAGTGGTCNTGTAGTGAGACTGGAAGCCAGAGAGCATTTGNGNACTAGGGTTCATTCTTTTATAACAACCCTCTTAAAAGAATTAACCAAGGTCCCATAAGAGCAACACCAACTATTTGTGAGTGCTGTGCTCCAGTGTCCTACGNACCTCTCATCAGACTCCATCTCTTACACTGAGAACTGGACCTCTGATGCAGGGAGGATACCAGAAATCATGGAGCCTTGAAGGTCCATTGTTTACTCCCAGTCACAGATGGGAGTTACAGCCCAAGNTTTAGGTGGCTCATACAAAGTGCTCCAGCTGTGAGAGATGGGTTTGTGCTCACGTCTGTTGGCTGCAGATGTAACCCTTTCCACTTGATTATGGAGGGGAAGGGGAGGTAGAAAAGGAGTAAGGTATGACAAATACTTANAGAAACTCTTATCTTTTAGACAAAGAGCTCACAAGGGACTACATTATCCTTTGGAACCCAGAAAAATGTTAACACTCACCTATATTCTCAAAGTCTTCGTTTCTGTCCATTAACNCCTCCATTACTGTTTAAAGTCATTAATTATGTCTGTAATTTCAAACCCACAATTTTAATTCATTTAATAATACTGGTATTTGCATATAATATACATCAACTCACACATATTTTATTTTTAGTTTATTTCTTCTCTTTTTTTTGAATTTTAATTGTGTGTCTGTGCATGTATATCTGGGTGAACGTGTGCACATGTGTGCAGGTGTCTGAGGAGGCCAGAAGAGGGCATCATATTCCCTGGAGCTGGCGTTATGGGTGATTATGAGTCACAATGTGGATGCTGGGAACTGAACTCAGGTCCTATGGAAAAGCAGTATGTGCTCTTAATCACCAAGCCATGTCTCCACTCTTTTATAAATCATTTTAGCTGCTGCCTTTACTCCTCAGCCCCAAATGAGGAACTAATCATCCCAAGATAGATAGCACATGTTTCAAGTATTAGTCAATATAGTGCTAGAGATAAAAGAAGGAAAAAAAATGACAAATTTCTCGGGACAAATTCCATGAACAACTTAACTTTTCCTGTTATGTACGTGAGGAGAGCTGGCTTGCTGTGGAGGTGGGCAGCCCAGAGGCCTTTGTTTTTCAAAGCTGCAGACAGAAGTCTGCAGATCAAGGGGCTGAGGGGCAAGACGACACAGTGCCCTTCCAGGCATCACTTGCGTGGGCTTTGTCTCTGAAGCCACTCCACGTCTCCTCCTGCAAGTAAGGGAAGCTCTGCCCACTTAGTAACAGGCNGGCAAGAAGCATGCCGACTTCACAGGATGGAGCTTGTACTGGTATTCTGAAACAAAAGTGTGTGTTGGGGGGCTTTGAAGGCAGTTAAAAAATTTAAGATTTAATTTTTTCGTATCTGTTTCCTCATTTGTAGAATTAGTGCAGAACAGCTGGGAATAAGCGTTGAGTCTCAGAAACCATAATTTTCCACNAAGTTTGGCTGTCAGGAAGTTATGGAAAAGGACAATGAGCTCATCTTTAATGTCACTGTAGATACAATAAGGAAGTGTTTCTGTGAGTGCATGGACACCACAGTTTTTCTCTCCTCTGAGTCATGCAACATATTATTTTCAAGAGATAAAAGAAAGCATGCCTGTTTCTTTCTGGACAGAAAATTGATGGCTTTTGACAGATGTGAGAAAGCAATAAGCTGGAGAGCCCAGAGTTTAGTGAAACAATGTCCATGTACATACTACATGTGAAAATGGATGTAATTGCACATATTTAAANGAGTCTCTCATTTCTGAGAGTCTTTAACTCATAGCAATCAGTGGGTTGGTAAGACAGCTCTAGTCAGGCTTTCCTTGCCAGCCTAGTCATACCTGAGTTCCATCCCCAGGACCCATGGTGGAAGGAGAGAGTTGGTTCCTGAGAGTCCTCTGACCTTCACACATGTGCACACACACAATAATGATAATAATAAATAAAACGATCATTAAAATAAAGGTGATGACTGCTATGAAAATACACATGAGAGAGTCAGAGGGCTCTGTGTTAGGAGACAGGACCTCTTCCTCTCTCTGTCCCCAAATACGAATTATTCTGTGTACAGATGAGATCTGGAGACAGAAAGACTTTGCCCACAATCTGTACTATGACTGTGATGTCCTTTAAAAAGCTCTATGGCTTTCCNTTGTTCATTGGACTAAAGTCAGTTAGAAATTATGAATTGAATTGATAGGAACAAACTTAATAGCCATGTGCAACCCAAGGAATATACTAGAAAATGGTCCGAGTGCATGTTGCGGGGGAGTGGGTGAGAGGTGGGTAGTGTACTGGATAGATTCATTTAAGGAGACCAGCTAGAGACCAGCAGACAAGTGGGAGAAAATGTCCTCCAACCACAGCAGACAGAATCCCACTGAGAAGACTTCCTTTGGTAAACTAGACACTAAACAGTCTAGAAGTTATGTTTTTAGGAAAGTTCAAGCATCTCCTGCCTCTTCACAGGGAACCAGGAATTCATTAGCAAAGTATGAAGGGGGTACGGAAGCAGCAGAATTAGAAGAAAGTTTGGTGACCTCCCCTGACCCAGTGGCTGCAAAGAAAATAATGTCAGAATTAAAATGTGTTTTGAGGCTGCAGAAAAGGCAGCATGTGGGGGAGAAGAAACTGGTAAGGTAAAGGGGAAAAGATGAAGATAAAAGAACTGAGGAGGCAAACGACACACATGGGGAGCATAGCCTATAAATAATAGCTATGCCAGAAAGACAGAACAGAAAAAAAATAAATGAATTTAAATGAAAAGCATCGCGCAAACTTGCACATGAAGATTGAGAAAGGAAAATCTATTCTAGGCAGAGAGGATGGAAAGGAACCAGGCACGGGTATTTCATTACAAAGACATTTAGATTTTAAAAATAAAGAAAAGAATTTAAGGAAGAAAAGCCTGTTTCTTTCAAAGCGTAAAGTGTCTCAGTTTTGCAATACCAAAGCTGAATGTCAGTAAGTACAACAATATTTAAAGCATTTCAATGGGCAAACCCCACTAGTAATTTAATAATTCAATACATATTCACAGAAGCACACTCCCAATAAGTTAGAGGGTAAAGGATAGAACGGATGAGAGAAGCAGCTCAGGGACGGAGAGATTAAGAAGAANGGAGATTCAGTGGCTCATGCTCTTGGAATGATATTATATTGTGGACTGGAGACTTCAGGGCTCGACTTGGGAACCCAATATTAAAAGGAAGCTTTGAGCCAGGCATAGTGGTGCACNCCTTTAATCCCAGCACTCAGGAGGCAGAGGCAGGGGAATCGNTGTGAGTTTGANGCCAGCCTGGGCTACACAGTGAATTCAGGACAGCCAGGACTANATAGTGGNACCCTGTCTCAACAAAACAAAATAAAAATACCACTNANAAGAAGCTTTTATAAGAGAATAATATATTGGTTGTTGGATCCTGTTCTGGTTAATTCAACTGTCAGCTTGACAGCCTAGAGTCATCTGAGAAGGCAGCCTCAATTGAAGGATTGCCTAGGTCCGATTTGCCAGTGGGCATGTCTGTGGAAGACTGTCCAGAGTGTTAATTGGTGTGACAAGGCACAGCCCATTCTGGATGTCACCATTCCCTTGGCAGTTGGTCCTTGGCTATATAATTAAGACTTTAATGATCCAGGAAGTAGTGTTCCTCCATGGTTTCTGCTTCAGGTCCTGTCCTGACATCCCATAATGATGGACTGTGACCTGGAAGTGCAAGCCAAATAAATCTCTTTTTCCTCTAAGGAGCTTTTGGTTGGTGTTTGATCATAGCAACATAAAGGAAACTAAACCAGAGCCATTTGTTTATTATTATTATTATTATTATTATTATTATTATTATTATTGTTACATAAGCTATATTCGATGCTTTCATTATTATTATTATTATTATTATTATTATTATTATTATTAGGGTTACATAAGCTATATTCGATGCTTTCATTAGTTCTGTTTATTCCACCAGACAGTTTTACTTCTACTTTCGTGTGGTCTGTACATTTATAATTCTCTGTGCCTATAAAGTCTAGAATCCACAAATGACTCAAGAAGTAGGATATCTGTCTTATAAGTATTGAGATTCCATCTCACTCAAATCAGAATGACAGTCACCAAGAAAACAAATAAAAAAATAATGGTGAGAATGTGGACAAAGTCAAACTCCTTTACCCAGCTGGTGAAAAGTTAAACTAGCCCACTACTATGGAAATCATGGTGGAGAGGNCTCAGGACCTAGCAAAGAATTTACCACTGGACTCAGCTATTCCACGTATCTTTGAGATGAACCATCTAGGAGAAATGAGATTATAAGAGTGGTCCTCTGTTGAAAGCAAAAGTGGGGGAGTAGATAATGAGGTTAAATTTGGAGGAGTTGATAGGCCATTCCTGTAGTCTGCAGAGCATTGAAGTAACTAGATGCAGTCGTGGGGCCAGGTGAGACTGAAAGATGTGGGGTTGGAAGGCACAGCAGTGAGGATGGCGCAGCTGCCTGTGTATAGGTCAGAGCTGATCACTGAATAGAACAGGCCTCAGGAAGAGAGGCGTTTTGTAAGAGGGTAGGGTCAAGAGCCCAAGAGCAGGTTTATAGGTCAAAAAGGAAGCCACCCCAGCATCATAGCCTGCTGTATGTGAGGTTGGTAGAGGGAGAAATACTTACTTGAGGAGATTGTCAAAGAAACTGTATCTTTAAGGAGGAGCCAAGATGATGGGGGAAAAGGTAATTTCAGACTAGAAGTCTTTAGGGCTTTGGAGCACAATGTAAACAATTAACCAGAGAAATTAAAACAATTGAATCTCACTTAAGAGTCAAAGGAATTCAGATTACAGTAAGATAGATCTCTTTTTAGCCCTTCCCCAACCCCCGACTTAGAATGTGTCTTAGTATTATTGGTGCTGTGGCTCATGGCTCAACCCTCTTATGAGTTCTCTGAAGAGACTTACATTGTGTGATCTTTTTGGAGGGCATTTTGGCCATATATGCCAATGTGTTCAGTTATATATACCTTTGATGCTGCTGTCTCTCTGCTCTTTACAGCTGAGCTTTCAGCTTAGATATTGTGTATTAGAGGTGACACATCTTAAATTTCTAGAATGGCACTGCATGCCTCTTTGTGCAGTGCTTTACATAATAGTTCCTTTAAGTTACATTCACTCGTATGTGTGCGTGCGTGGTGTGTGTGTGTGTGTGTGTGTGTGTGTGTGTGTGTGTGCATGTAACGCACATGTGGAGGTCAGATGACGATTTGCAGGAGTGGGTTCTCTCCTTCCATCATGTGGATTGTGGGGATCAAACTCAAAGCACCAGGCTTGGTGGCATGTGCCTTTCTCCGCTGAGCCATCCTTACAGCCTTGTATGTCAGGTTTTATAACCTATCATTAGTCCATATTTACTAATTTACACATATGTTTAGTAATTTAGAGATGGAGAAGAGAGTGGAAGGCCCAAGGAGGAAAAATAAAATAGGAGAAATTGAGAACTTTTAGACTACATTTATCAAGACAGTAGAAGTAGAAGTATTTACCTGGCATCTGCATGTTTATAAAAGTTTCTCTTACTTGTATAGCTTTTATATTATGCTGATCATTTTAATAAAACTATTTTGAAAATGAAATAG
>LZPO01117152.1:92598-102759 GCA_001675575.1 Neotoma lepida
AAACAGAAAGAAAGAAAGGAAGGAAGAAAGAAAGAAAACTCCACCCCTTCAGAGTCTTCATTTGGAGACAGATATCTGAATCAGAGGGCTAGATGAACTTGAAGCAGGCAGTCCCATGCACAGTCAAGAGAAGAGAGGCAATGAATGTGCATATTCTTCTGCTTGGTTCACCTCCTCTGCTCTTACAAACCAGGGAATGGTGCCATTCAGTGTGAGATGGGCCTTTCCTCATCAGTTAATGCAGTCAAGACAATCCCCCACAGATACTCACCCACAGGCTGACATGATCTAGACAATCCCTCCTGGAGAGTCTCTTTATAGTGTTTCTAGATTGCTTCACATTGACAGTTGCAGACACAGTGTTCTTCCATGTAGAACTGACCCAATGAAGAGAGAAGAATAGTGTAAGGCTGTACAGTGCATGGATACACATACATAGGCCTGTACATGGTTACATACACATAGCCACACATGTATCCAGATATGCACCAGCTATAGGAAAGAGATTAAGAGGAATGAGGAAGAGCAAAGAGAAAGCCACACACTCAGATTGGAGGTATATCCTGGGCTAGGACGATTGTGTTGTCCAGCGGCTTCCTCAGAATTGAAACATTTCCTCCAGGAGGGGAACAGAGGCTGAAGAAACTCAAGAATTAAACTTCACGTGTGGGGAAAATGAAACTTACAAGATTCAGTCACATACACTCAGCACTCCCCAGTTTTTTAGAATCAGGAAGTAATCCCTGGATGAGACACTGATCAGCCAAGCTGCTTCGAGAGAGATTTCTCAGACCTGTTGAGCTGCCTACAGAGATGTACAGAGAGCTTCAGGGTTGAAGCTCTCATGAATGTCACCCATGTTGGGCTGGGCTTTTTGGTGATGCAGCTGCATTTCAGCTCCCATAAGAAAGCCCTCACCCATACCTGCTAGTAATCTCAAGGACTCATTGGTTCACCGAGTTGGACTCTGGTGTGGTTTGTTACTTTGGTCAGTTACAGGTTCCCTTTCTGGGATGAGTAGGCTCAAGTGTGCTTCTTCTTCCCAGGAAAAAGCTCTCACACAACAGTGTGTGAGTTCAGTGCTGCCAGGTTTTGAGGGAGAATAAATCTCTTGTGAACATTGCCTTACTGTCAGCCCGTGGAGCACTCACCTGGGAATTCCGACAGCTCATGTTTCTTGTGCAATGGGCTGTTAACTTCAGGTTGGATATTATGCATATCTGCTAGGTCTCAGCAAGGCAGTGTCTGTTTATAAACAGTGTAAGCTCACATAATGCATCAATACTGAATTAGATAAAGATTTACTTGAACAATATTTTTATGGTGTCACCTGAATAAACAGTATAAAAATAATGATCACAGAGAGCCAGCATCCTACCATCAGGGGCAACATTTGACCATCTCACTCATTTGTTAGTATTATTTGCNTCTCTGTAATAGAAAGATCCAGTGTTTTATGTAAACACAAAGAAATAAATAAGAAGCTATAATTATCTTTTCTCACCAATGCCCTTCAACGAATCCTAGATATTTTAAAAGAATTAGCTAAGGTTGATACTTCTGTTAAAACTATTCATGAAATGTTTAGAATTTTAAGAAATTACTGTAACACATATTTATATGATTCAATTGTATAAAATATTAAATTTCTGAATAAAATTCTTTTAGCTATAAACCTGGGAGGAAATGCCTTGTCTACATGTATCAATTTTTCATCCACATTTTAGCAGTTATTTATATTCTCTTAAATTTTATCTTCTAATTTTTTCTTCAACTCTCCATTACAATTTTATTTTTCCTTCCCCCCTTCCTTCCTCCCTTCCTGCCTTCCTTCCTTCCTTTCTTCCTTTCATTCTTCCCTCCCTTCCTCCCTCCCTCCATCATCTCTCTCTTTCTTTCTTTCTTTCTTTCTTTCTTTCTTTCTTTCTTTCTTTCTTTCTTTCTTTCTTTCTTTCTTTCTTTCTTTCTGGGTGTGTGCATGCTACACCTTGTTTGTGGACATCAGAGGACAACATGCAGCTGTTTTTCATCTCCTATCATGTGGGCTCAGGGATATAACTCAGGTCATCAGTCTTGGCAGCAAGCACCTCCACTAGCTAAGCCACCTCACATTCTAGTTTTTATACTGTCCCTCTTGTGAAACTGTTACTTGTGATTGTTAGTGACTCTCATGATGTAAAACCCAAAGAAATTTGACATTTGTCAAACTTAGGCTAGGGCAAACTTGTGATGGATTTTGGTTGTAATTGATATAGGACTCAGGAAATCCTCTGTCTTCCCAGGATCCTCTGTCATCATGACTTCCTGTGGGTGTTAGACATACAGGGACAGATGGCAAAGAGCCATTCCAGCCATTCTTAATCAGTCATCTAGAACCATGGCAAGTCTATGAGAGAGGCTTAAAAGGGAAAAGTCATTCTTCGTGAGGGCATAGACTGAATTTCAATGGAACTTTTTATGGAGCCTGAACTGAATTTCAAGCTGAGGAAAGAGCTTTGCCAAAGCTGCAATGAGTTGGGATCTGAACCACTAGAAACCCATACCCCACTGCATCTTGTCTCCATTGTGAGTATGTATTTATTAAAGCTACACACATCAAATTCCATGAAATGAAGCCTACAGATAAAACATTACATGGGTTGGGGAGATGGCTCTGTGGATAGAGTGCTTGATGTACAAACATGAAGATCTGAGTTCTGATTCCTAGAATCCTGCAAAAAGCTGAATGTGGCAGCGTGTGCCTGCAACCTCAGCTCTGGAAAAGGCAGACCAGCAGATCACTATAATGTGCTAGCCAGCCAATCTAGCAGAATTGGTGAGCTCTGGGTTCAGTGGAGAGATCATGTGTCACAAATAATGTGTAGATCAATTGAGAAACACTTCTTATGCTGACCTCTGTCCTCCACACATGCACACATGGGTTCATGTACCCACCACATGTGCACACATGTGCATGCCACATAATAATAACACAAAAACCATACTGCAAGAAAGAAGATGCAGTCCTCCACAGCAAAACACTAATTTGTTAAAACTATTCATTGATGTCTGGGGTGATAGCTCAGTTGGAATGTTTGTCACACTAGCATGAGGCTCTGAGTTTGATTTCTAGAAATAATATATACAAATGTCAGCATTGGTGATGTGCTGGGGAGGTAGAGACAGAAAGATTCCTGAGGCTTTCTGGCCAGCCATACAAGCCTATTAGATGAGGTCCAGGCCAGTGAAAGATCCTCACTTAAAGAAAAAATAGAGGTGAATGGTACATGAAGAACAAAACCCAAGGTTGTCCTCTTGCCTCTACATACACATGTACACAGGTAAAACGCACAAGCACAAATGTGCACCCGACATAGAAACACATACACACACACACACACACAAACACATACACATACACACACAAACACACACACATACACACACAAACACACACACACTGCTTATTGCATGTATCCAGTGTTGTGAGATTAGTTGCTCCTTCCCTGGCGGAAAGCAAGCCAAGGCTGATCTTGAAGTAGAAGCTGCATGGAATAGAAGAGAGTAAAGGAACAACTCAAAAGGCCTTTGTTCAGCTGAGCTTTGCTAATTCACAGTAACATTTCTTTTATGAGGTGTGATGGGAAGAGTGAGAAGGAAAAAGGAATACATGTAATAATACATGAAACACGGATAAATGCACAACACTGTTCCTGTGAACACATGAACACATATCTACTTAACCCAAGTAAAAAACCAACAACAGATCAAAGTGACAGTACCACCAAAGTCCAGCTTAGTGAAGCTATGGCTATACTGAGTTTATTTACAGGAGTGCTGGTTAGGTTACTTAAAGGAGCATGAAACCCAGAGACAGCTGTGCCATCAAAAGCCCACTCCAGTGTGGACGGAGACTCATGAATACAGGAGTCCTGCTGTTCTCTGCATGACTAGCATGCAGATCAACAGAGCAGAGCTTTCTCTCCTTAGCAGTCCTTACTACTTATGTAAACTTGAGGTTGAGGGTGCTTGTGAGCCTGCTAAGCTTGAGGGACTTTGTGAGACTTGTGAGTTGCTTACCTCCTGGGTCTTAGAGAGCCTCCTTTCATAACTTCCTGACTCTCAATGAACTTCTTTTTGGGGTAGAATGTTTTATTTCCAGAGACAATTGTAACACTACACCCCTATAAAGTAAAGATCAATACTCTTAATACTCAAATGTCCTAATCTACTCTAAAACCTGCAGTTATATACCAAAGAAGTTGAAAAATTAAGGGAAAATATGACTCTTCTAGAAAAAGGAAGCACCAGGTTCTTAGTAGGCAAAATTAAACCAAAGCAACCAGGACATGAAAAGCCTTGAAGAATGTAAGACACAAACAAAAATTCTATTATAGTTTATATAGTTAGACCAAGAAGAAATGAGAGTAATAGTGGCAGGGTCATTTAAAAGCATGCCTTTCAATTTCAAATTGAAAAATCTGATAGTCAAAAATGAACATATGGAATATATTCATAATGTAGTTTAGAGGCTCATTAATTCAGTGCATTCCAAACTTTGTATACTAAGGAAATGACACTTTCTCTTTCAGACCACATAGAACATTTGTACAAATCTATTTTCCTCTAGGAAAAATAAACCATGAATTCCAAATAGCAGAAAGGCCATTTTGTGTATCTATAAGAAATATCAAGATGAAAGAAAAAAATTTACAATCTACCAAGTTCAAATCAGAAATGTCTGGAGGAAGGTGGAAGTATATGTACTAATATTCTCATATTTTATTNCTGAAAGCCCAGGGGTAATGTGTGAAGACAGCCAAGAAATAGAGACTTGGATATAGTATCCAAGTTCACCAAAATCAGCTAAAGAACACAGTATGGCAAAACCCCTATGTCATCAAGAGGAAACACATTAAAGTTTCAGAGATGGCTCAGTGCTTAAGAGCACTGGCTATTTATAGAGGACCAAAGTTTGGTTCTCAGCACCCACATGGTGGTTCACAAGCATCTGTAACTCCAGTTCCAGGGGATCTGATACCATATTCTGGCCTCTGCCCACATCAGGCATGCACATAGTACACAAACATACAGGCAGGCAAACACCCATGTACATATAATAAAAATAAATAAGTAAAATGATGATAAATGAATTCATCTAAAGATAAGTGTCTTGGACACTTTGTACATACAAACAGGGGCCAAGAAACACCTACTAATACAAAAGGGTAAGAAAAAGAACCAAAAACTAAAATTAGAAAACTGCATTCAAGCAGAGTAATTTTCTACAATAAAGATCTTCATGTACTTAGAGTTCATAACAAGCCTACTCAGAATCTTTTTGAACCAAACTAGATAGCATGCAAATTCATAGTTTATAAAGTAGAACATATGTACATTGGTATGAAAGCATGCATATATGCATATATTCCTAAAACAGAGACTGTAGCTTTTTAAAGTACAGAGGAAACATTTGCAAAAGTTAAAATAGATTCTGTTCTAAACTACAAAGAAAGCTCAAACAAATTGCAAAAGTATAAATAATGTAGACTATGTTCTCTGAAAACCATTCAAGAAAACTAAAGTAAAGTAAAGGAATGTAAGTGTCAATTGAACAGGAAATGCCCCTTGAGGAAACAAACCTGAATTTTCATCTATAAAATAACAAAAAAAGAATATAATAAAATATGTAGGTCATCATTGAAGCACAGGTCAGAAAAAAACCATAAACTTATGTATTTACCTTAGTAAAGAGTAGAAATAAACACTCAACTCAAAAAGTTGAAGACTCAACGAAGTAGAATTAAAGGATTAAGAAAAATAGGCGTAAAATAATGACACAGAAGACAGGCACAATGCTTGAGTTCTTTAGAGTCAGATGAGGAAAGTTAAAATTCTCAAGGTCTGTTTTTATTTAATTTGTTGTTTTGTTTTTTTTAAAAAACAGGGCACGGAGTTCGGGATGGCTCAATCATTCAGAGTTCTTGCCGCTCTCATAGAAGACCAGAGTTCAGTTCCTAGCACACATGTCAGCTGGCTCATAATCCCTGTAACTCCAGCTCCGGGGGATCAGATGCCTTCTCCTGGCTTGTGAGAGCATCCGTGCACATGCGTGCATGTGGATATTCTAGGCTGGGAGCAGCTTTATGTACCAGTTTCTCTTGCTTCTCAACTCACTCTCTGAAGAACATTATTCCTCTATAATGGAAATATAGAAACTTTCTCCATCCCAGACATCTGTTGGTGTTACAGGATTCACGGTTTCTCCTTCATTGGTTTTAGTTATTATCTATCATCTCTTATTCTGCACTGAAAATATTAAATAAACAACATGTTTTAAATTGTATGTTATTCTAAGTAGCCTGATGAACACACACACACACACACACACACACACACGCACACCCCCAATGAAAACAGGTCATGAGAACAATCAACTAAGCTCCCTGCCAAACAGAGTAGAGTAGAGACCTAGTAGTTCTAGTCCTTATCAGAACTTCTGGAAGGTCTTATGTCTGCACAAATGACTGGGACCTAACCTAAGGGACTCTGATGTAAGCTTTTCCAGATAAAGCTGATACACTGCTCCAAAGCCTCTGCCTGCATAACTACTGAACCCAAGCCAGGGAGACTGTAGTGTAAAGAAAGGGAACCAGAAAACAAACAGTGGAGGAGCAAACAAAATCCAACTGGGTAAATGATCACAGAAATAGAGGCAACATCTCATCTGTGCTTTCAGCTCTGACTGCCCTTGAGTCTCAGCATACTGGTACTCACCACTCTCCTCTGATGGCCTGAGTCAGGACCACTTAACCTTCCTAATGTTGAGACATTTTTCCTCATGTTTGGTGACCTCCAACCATAAAATTATTTCATTGCTACTTCATAACTGTAATTTGCTACTGTTATGAACTGTAATGTAAATATCTTTTATGCAGTATATCTGATATGTGACCCAGGCAAAAGGGTCGTTTGACTCCCCATAGGGGTCATGACCCACAGGTTGAGAACCACTGAGTTAACTGGGGATTTAGGAAACTTGAAACTTTAGCTGGGATTTCAAGAATTCCAGTTACTTAGAAAGAGTCAGAAAGGAGATGTGTGCATTAGCTGTGCAAACTCGTTCATGTGCACTCACGAGAGACAAAGAAGAAAATCAGCTGTGGAGCAAAGCCCTGAGTTATCATCATCAATCCACTTCTGATGAAACATGCCTAGATTTGCATGAGTTGCGTTATTTATATTGGTAAGATAAATAGTTTTGTGACAGTTCTGTTAATTTTTCAAAAGTTATATATATATTTTTGTAGTTCTAAGGCAAAATGATTGCTCTGCCTTCTCTATTGTTTTCGTGTTTCCAGCCAGCACTGATTTTTTTTAAAACTGACCAAATAGTATTTCCTCACTTGACTAGGCATGCCAAGTACATTACTATTAATACACTCAGGAAGCCATTGTCAGAGGGTACCAGAAGACTTCTGCCTGAGGGTGCACAAATCTAGTACATAATGTGGCCAGAGAGATAACAAAGGTGCTGACTGAGTCCAGAGGACACACTGGTAAATTGCCCCTTTCAGAGATGACAGGTATTAGTTAAATCCTGCCTGGCCACCATTGCATTGCTAAGTCCATTGTACCCTGCTCTTTGGCATTTTAAGAATAGCCAGAAATCTCACTATCTCTGATAATCCTCTCATTTTAATATTTTAGGCACTCTTTAAGTATTAAATAAGTCATAGTGTGGGCTGAGTAAACATGTCAAATGTGTTCCTGTGATAATGCTGACTTGGACTGGGAAATATATATATATATATCCCCACATCCCCTCCACTTTCTAGTTCCTTCCTCCAGGCTTTATGGAGAGTACCACTAATCACTGCAAATAAGTTCTAATTTGGCAGCTTCAGAGAAAGATCAACATTTCCCTGGGCAAGATATTAAGAGATTTATGGGTCAAAGGACCTTAGCCCGCTTTCTTCAGATGAACAGGAATGAGGAAGATAAATAAACTAGAACCAGAGATACATCTGCACAGGCTGCATTTGGAAAATGTTGTTTGACTTTGGGGATCCTTTCTTTGTTCCACATCAATACCTACCCCACCCCTACTCTCAGCGAAGGTGCCCAGCTGTCTGCAATATGTTTTGCATATGATTTGATGAACGTGGCTCAACAGTGTCAGAAAAACTGCACTTGGCTTAGATGCTACATCAAATCATTTGAATTGATGAATAAAACGAAAAGTCATTATCTCAAAGCCAATGCGATGCAGCCTAGATTACTCAGTTTTCCATAACTTCAAGGGGAGTTGGCAGCATGCTCTTCTTTTGTAAATGTAAGATTTCATCAGAGTGATAAACAAATATATGGTTGATGTGTCTGAATCAGTTAAAAGTAAGCAACCTGAAATAGCTGTAGAATGCCATAGATTTGTCAAAAGTGAAAAGAAAGATATTGCGGAGAAATACATGACACATAGCTACTTTTATTTTTATTTTTTATTACATTATAGTCTGAAACCACTTTTAAATTTGTGGACAGATGGCAGTGGGTAATTAAAATGCTAACAAAATTATGGAAGGTGAAAGCCACATATATATCTCTATAATGACAGTCATGCAAAATTGGACATGGTTTGCAATGAACCAAGGTAGAGATGGGGTTGAAATCAAGTAAGTATGGGGGGTGGGCACAGATAACATCCATCAAGGTGTTCCCTTTCCCTTCGTGCAATGCTTGAGGTGGGCACTGATTTATAGTGAGGACGCAAGGCAAATTTTTCAAAGACAAAATGGATACCTATATTTCTGGATATTTCACAAGCAGCTCAGAAATATAACTTTCGATTGCTTGTTTTTATTATGAGAGATGAAAGTTGACATCCACTAAAACTGAGGGAAAATAATCACAATAACTCTAATAATCACAATTTGATTTAGTTCAAATTGATTAATGACAACTTGGGAAATGACACTACTACCTCTCATCTGTTAGATTAAGTGTTGAATGCGGAGAAAGGAGATATAAGCATTGCCTTTCATGCAAGATTTCTTTCGGTCTGAGATTATTTGATTTTAAAATGATTAGCAAGGTAATACTTTGGAGATAAAATATTGAGGGCAATATAAGCTAGAAGAAAATTAAAATCTTTTGTACTGTCTTGATCCAGAATGATCATTGTTAAATACTTAAACTGTTCATGTTTGTAAATCACTGAAAAGCAAGCAACTTTCATGTATTACGGTATTATCTGCTATTTAATTCACTTACCCTATTTTCTTAAATAGGCTTTGTACTTCTCATTTAGAATTATTGACCCATGCTGTGTGGCTATTTTCTCCTCCTGGAAGGTGGCTCTGAAGACCCAAGTAGTAAACTTAACTGACAAGACTGAGACATCAAAAATACATTTAAATCTGTGAAAATTCCTGAAACTTGCAAGATTCTGGAGACCTCTCCCTGAGGTGATACAAGCCACAGCAACAATTGCTGGGGAGGAGACTCTTTTCTCAAGCTGCCTAAACATGTTCAGGGAGCTCCAGGGATGCAGCTTTCATGAGTGGTCACCCAGGCTGGGGTGGGCTTTACAGCGATGATTACGGCTGCCTTTGAGTCATCCATGGTCCTGTAAGTGACCCCTCACCAAACTTCCTGAATGTAACCCCAACAAGATGACTGATTCAAGCTAGACATGGGTGGCATCTTTTGTTTGTTCAGTTATTAATGTTCTATCTGTTGTGAATAGGTATTTGTTCACATCTCCCCAGGAAGTCATACAACAGTCCATTCATTATTATACAGTTTATGACGAATGCTGTTTTATGTCGCTTGCCTTCCAATTTTTGGTGTAAGAAAATTGTTTTAAAACTTGAGTATTCTAATCCTGTTGTAAAATACCAAACATGGCATGCCAGTATTTCTTCAGCATAGTATAGAAAGTAAGACTGACATTTAAGGGTGAAAGGATTGGTAGGATAACATGGTTTTTGATACACTCTTAAATTGTCCCATGTGAAGGCCAGAAGTCATTGAAGAGACTCTCACACAGCAGATGAGCATCAGCATAGCCACACTAATATGAGTAAAACAAATGAACAAGTGACACACACACAGACACACACACAGACACACACACACACAGACACACAGACACACACAGACACACACACAGACACACACACA
>LZPO01117152.1:123479-136799 GCA_001675575.1 Neotoma lepida
TCAGTGGGAAGGCAAGAGGGCTATGAAACCACTGGGCTCAGTGGTAAAGCTGCTGATGTAGCCCTCTATTTCACATTAGTTTCTAATTGTGCAGAGAGACTATCAGGCTAAACTGTTGTCTACTTTCAGTAACTGCCTCCCCGTGCCCCTCTCAGCTCCCCACCCCCTGCCCTGCACCCCTTTCCCTGCAGTCCGATGCTTAAGAGATTCCTTACTGCAAGCTTTGAACATTTTGTGTGGATGCTCCTACACTTAGGCATTCCTATTTTTTTAATGTGTTATTTATAGCATAAGAAGACCCTATTTAATTCCAGGTGTGAACTGTAGCTCATTTTCTTTCACCAGAACAGAAATTCTTCCTCTGAGATTCATAAATTAAGGTATGTTTTCTGGGAAAAGCTCATGAACTTTGAAATTTTATGCAAAGTTGTAAGTGCTGTGATCTTTTGGGCTTTATGCTAAAGTGTAGGGACTTTTTCTTTTTTTGTTCTTTCTTTTTTTTGTTCTTTTTTTTTTTTGGTTTGTGGATTTTTTTCTTAAGAAAAATTTCCCTTAATTTTACACACCAATCAAAGGTCCCCCTCTTCCCTCCTCCCTCCTTAGCCTCGCCCTCCCAACCCACCTCCCTTCCTCTCCCACAAGAAGGCAAGGCCTCCCATGGAGAGGCACATCCAGTGGAGGCAAGAGGGACTTTTTCTTATTGTTGTGAATTATGAAAAGAGTCCAGACTCTTCAGTGCTATTATAGAGACTTTTATGATATTGTGGAAGCATTTTTTACTTCATATAAAACATTTTATACTTTAGTTTAAAGTTCTGCATTTAAAGTTCTGTCTATAACTTTCCTTTCCAAACAATTATTGCATTTATTTATTTGTGTGTGTGTATGTGAGTGTGTGTGTGTGTATGTGAGTGTGTGTGTGTATGTGAGTGTGTGTGTGTATGTGAGTGTGTGTGTGTGTGCGTGTGTGTGTGTGTGTGTGTGGGCTTGTGCATATGCCTTGCTGGCGTGTGGAGGACAGAGAATGTCTTGAAGGAATGTTTTCTCTCCTTCCACTAAGTGGGTCCAGGGGATCGAATTGAGATGTTTGCTTGGTAGCAAACATCTTTTTCTGCTGAGCTATTTTGCAGGCACACCTTTCCTTTTAATCTGTTTAGTTTCACATTTATTTGTTTGTTTTTAGCTGTTATTTCATATTTTAAATACTATTGAAAGCAAAAGCAAATGCAGGTCTTATTAAAGTGTATTTTGTTGTATAGCAGATTCCTGACCCCAGCCCTTCCTCTGGTTCTCCATCATCCCGAGTCCACCTCTTTCTCCCGATCTGCATCATCCTATTGACCACTGTATTAGAAAGTTCTTGGAGAACATTGACAGAACACTGTATGATACAGGCACAGGCAAGGGCTTTCTGCAAGGATTCCCAGGAAACAAAACCAAGAACTGATCAATGGGTTTGCTTAAATTAAAAAGTTTCCGCACAGCAAGGGAAACAGGTATCAAGTCCAGAGACAACTTACAGAATGGGAGAGAATCTCTTCTAGCTGCACTTCTAAACAGAATTTGTGTCCTGGGTGTCAGGCTATGCACCAAGTGTTCCTTCCAGGGGCCACTCCTTTAGAGAAAACTGATTCTTCTGAAGAGAAGCCATTAACTGTCTGTAGCTTCTTGGAGGTATAGGATCATAAGCACCTCTCCCTTCTATGCTCAAATGCTGATTGGCTTGGTCTTTTTCAGGTTATGTGTGGGCAATCGTAGTAGCTACAAGTTCATGAATGCAGTGATTTTGTCATATCTGGAGGACACTATTTTGCTGTGGTCCTCCCTGACCTCTGGATCTTAGTCTTTTTTCCTTTACTTCTGAGATGGTCCCTGAGTCTTGTGAGGAGGAGATGTGATATAATGTCCTATTTATTACAGAGAACTCTGCAGACAATTATTTTCTGCATTTTGATCCATTGTAAGTTTTTGTATTAATTGCCATCCACTGCACAGAGGAACTAGTGGAAGCATTTTCAGCTTAGATGGGAGAAATCTTTTAGCTTAGCTTGCCTGGGCTCAAATGCAGCTGTGGAGATGGTCATAGCTGCAAGGCTAGGCAAGGGTAAAGTTTGTGGGTCTGATGGGAGAAGAGTTTTCTGGGGGTGGTGATCAAGTTGATTCTGTGACTGGAGAAGTAGCTGATGGAGAGACAAAATATTCATGCTCCCTTTGTTTCCCCGAGTGCAAACAATTGCAGGTTCCAAAGTGGTTTCTGTTCTGCCTTCCTAAGCAGACATTTCTCATATTTTTGAGTGAAAAAAATTTGTGAAGCACATCACCATGTATGAAGATTATCCATCAATAAAAGGTGATAAATTATAATATAAAGAACAGTTGTTTTGTCTGATT
The DNA here is from genome assembly GCA_001675575.1 of Neotoma lepida. Classification (NCBI taxonomy): domain Eukaryota; kingdom Metazoa; phylum Chordata; class Mammalia; order Rodentia; family Cricetidae; genus Neotoma; species Neotoma lepida. The sequence continues at coordinate 125,871 of LZPO01117152.1, forward strand.
ATTTCCAGAGCCTCCTTCCTGATATTTGTCTGCTTCTCATCTACTTGGAATCTGAGCTTAGTTCAATGATTTGTGCATAATTTTCCTTGAAATTATTTAGTTCTACNAGGATGCATCTAGATTTCTGTCTTCTCTGGTAATCAATCAGGTTATATCACACTTAATGTTCATTATCCAACCAGAGAAGTGATGTGTACTCTGGATACAGCATGTCAGACAGCCACAACCTAAGTGTTTTGTTTTTTAATCTGAATTTGATTAAGCCTTATGATAGGAACAATGCTGTCGTGTCCCAAAGATGTTCACATCCTAAACCCCAGTGTTGTTAGAATCTAGATGGTCTTTTAATAAAAACCCAAAGTCAGATATCAGGGTGAAAGCTGAAAGATNAGAGAAACAGAACAACCATCCACTAGCTCTTACCTCTATGAAATCCTCAGTCTCAAGAGAGCATAAGTTCCTGTTTCCTCATGCCTTATATNCCTTTCTCTGCCCTGCCATATTACTTCCTGGGATTAAAGGCATGTTTGTTTCCCAAGCAAAGGCATGAGATCTCAAGTGCTGGGATTAAAGGTGTGTGCCACCACTGCCTGACCTCTATGTCTAATCTAGTGGCTGGCTCTGTCCTCTGATTCTCAGGCAAGTTTATTAGNGTACACAATATATCACCACACCCCAGAACATGGGAGTATGTTAGGCTACTAGGCAAAAGAAATTAAGATTTACTATTCTGCTACTTTGAAACTAGGAAGATTGTCTTGAGTACATCCATAATAGATAGTAGTGCTAAAAGTGGAAGAAAGCTTGGAAGAGGAGGTTAAAGTGATGCCCTGTGAGAAGTTCCTCATGGGCTATTGCTGGTTTGAAGACAGAGAAGGTGACCAAAAGTTCAGCAACGTGACTATCCCTTAAAAGCTGGAAGGTAAGGAAACNGTTTCCCACAGATCCTCGATAAGGGGTTGTAGCTTTACCACAATGTCTTGGGTCTATCCCACTGAGAGCTGTGCTGGTCAGCCTGTGAAAGTGTAAAACTTTATGTGTTGGCTAGTCTTGTGTCAACTTGACAAAAACAAGAGACATAAAGAAGGAATCTTAATTGNGAAATGCCTCCAGACGATTTGTTTGTTTTTATTTTGTTTGTTTGATTAATGATTGTTGTGGGATTGTTGTGCCCAAGGGTGGTGCTACCCTTGGGTAGGTGGTCCTGGATTCTATAACAAAGCAGGGTAAACAAGCTATGGGGGTCAATCCAGTAAGCATTTCNTCCTGGCCTCTGTATCAGTTCCTGTCTCCATGTTCCTGTCTTTAGTTCTGTCCTGATTTCCCTTGATGTTGTACTGTGATATGGAACTGTAAGCTGAAACAAACCCCTTTCTCTCCAAGTTGTCTACGGTCACAGTGTTTATCACAGCAATAGAAACCAGAAGACAATTTCAATGTCTTTCCTGTGTTGTTAATTCAGTGAGAGATCACACAGGGCATGGAGCTGCCTTGAGCCTCTCTCTATTTCAGCTTTGCCTTTGGTTATTTGTGTCCATGTCTAGACTCCTTGCTACTACTGATATTCGTTGATAGAAGAATCTGTGTATAGCAAAGGACAAAGTCATCTTGCTATAAATTTGATGATGTTATAAAAATGGTTGCATCTCTGCAGATGCTCCTGACAGTGTTGTTACAAAGCAGAAACTGGAGACCTATATGTCTTCCTGTTGGGATCTCATCGGCTTCATGGATCANGNTGTTCTTTATTTTTGTTCAGGAGGTAAATGGTAATGACTCCTGCCAATATCTATGATTCGCAGCATACGTTTTAAAGTGGGATTGACAACTATTTTGTTCCCATTTATACTCTGTTAGAATGCTTCTATATCTTAAGGAGAGAAATGGCCTTTGCTATTTTTCTCATTTCATTTTGATTTTATCGGTTCTGGTAACCATAAGAGGGAGGCTTTAATGCATTCCTTTCTGAGTAACCATTTTACTTTGAAGCCCCCTCTTTATCTCAGAATACGAGTTTTTAATTAACAATATCCACTTTATATTGAAGATTTCTCTGTAAGGTGTTTTGACGTTGGCAGTTCTGCTCCCAGGAGCATATTAACAGAAAGCAGAAATCCCGTGTCTATAAAGAATATAGGCTGAACTGTGTCCCTCAAAAANCCCATATGTTGGAGGCCTAATGCTTAATGAGGCTTTATTCAGAGATGGTCACTTTAAGGGATACTGTTAAATGAGATAATAATGGCAGGCCCCTAATGTCCTAAGATTGGTATCTGGTTCTCTCTCCTACTCCACAACCCTCCCTCTCTCCTTCCTGCATTTCTCTCTCTTTCTCCCTGTCCCCCCTCTCTCCATTTTATTCTTTATTCACAAAGTTCACAAAGAAAATTTCATATGAGATTATAACAAGAGCTCCTTNGGCCTTCCCAGGAAGGAGGTCCTTAGAGTGACGTTTATCCTTCCTGGCACCTTGATCTAGGCCTTTGCTGTCTCCAGAACCATGAAAAACAAATTTCTACTGTTTGAGCTACTCAACCTGTATTATTTCTTAATACCAGTGCTAGCNACCCNAGACAGGATCATGTGGGGTTGAGCTAGATTCTCCATGGGTTGGCTCTGTAGGGTGAGGCTGTAACTAGACGGCGCTCAGTGGATAGATGGGAGAAACCTCCAGACTTCCTCCTAGGAACTCAAGAGGTCTCTGAACATGAGACGATTTGTTTTTCAAACTTCTACCCTCTGATTCTTATTCTAAGAGAAGAATTCTTCCCCCCAAACTAGCTATTTTTCAGGATTTTCTCCTTCTGGCACTTTTGTACAATGGTAACACAATTTTCTTTAAGATTGGATCTTCAAGTGCGCTTCCAATGATTGTACTTGAAATTCTTCTTAGAGAAGTCTTATTTCAGCCTTCACAGCGAATACAAGAAAGTGTTGATCCTGGGATGGCTGCTTGCCAGCGTCTTTGGAGTGTTAGGGCCAGAGAGCAGGCCAGGAACCTGATGGCCTTGGCTGAAGTCAGGGCTTCGGTGCTTGTTAGTGCTGTAAAACTGAGATGAGCGGACTCTACCATGTCACATCCGTAACTGCTGCCTAGCACGGGGTCTAAAGGGAGAGGGTTCAATGCAGATCCCTCAGCACAGTTATAGGTTTAAAGCAAGAACTGAGTGTAAGCAGCATAGTTTCATCTACGAAACAGTGAGGTATTTTAGTTGTTTTAATTATGTGTATGTGCAGGTGACTGTATGGGGATATGTATGTGCATATGAGAGCAGGTGCCAATGAAGGCTAGAGGCATGGAATGCTCTGGAGATTTGAACTCAGGTCACCTGTAAAAGTAGTAGCTCTCTGAACACCGAGCAGTCCCTCCATCCCCAAGGATGAGTTGTTAGGTTTCAGGAGCCCTTCCCTATCTGTCTTCTCAGAGGCCCTCCTCTTGCTCTTTGTATGATCATAATTAATCTCTTTTTTCCTGATACTCAATGTGGCCAGGCCTAATTCTTAGCCTTTTTGCCTGTGCTTCTATAACTGTTTTTGCCAGTTTTAGAGAAACTGAAGAAGTGAATCCAGAAGACCCTGAATTTGCCTATGTCTCCACCAGCCCTGGCAGGGGGTGGGGGTGGGGGTTCTCAGCTACTCAGTTTTCTCCGTTTTTAATACAATCTCTCTCTCTCTCTCTCTCTCTCTCTCTCTCTCTCTGTGTGTGTCTTTCTTTCTTTCTTCTTTTATAAAAACCCTTTTTCTTACATTTGTAGGTTACCCAGCTAGCTTGCCATTTCTTTAATAAAGCCCATCTTAAGCTCCATTGTGAAATTTCTTAATTATATGTTGCTAATATGATTATAACAAAGTGCTTCAAACCCACTCATGAAAATTGATTGTAGAGGATGTATATAAAATTTCCAACAATTTATTTCTCCATTAAATGATTTATCTTTCACCATCAGAAGTTGAGGTGTTTATTACATAGAAAGGCATTTCTAAATACTTATAGATTTCTCTTTAAGTTTCAAGTTATACTTTTAATCATTGTTTCAANAAACATTTTTCTTTCTCTTCTCTCTTTACTCCCTTCCCTTCCCCTCCCCTCCCCTCCCTTCCCCTCCCCTCTCCTCTCTTCGTTTCTTCTTTGTGTTCTATCATTTTCCAGACACATACCCGTCACTCACCTGAGTGCTACCTTGTACTTGGCTTAGGTAGCCCAGCCTCATATTGAGCTTGGGACCTTCCTGCTGTCCTCTTGAGTGATAGCATCATAGGTATATACAACCACAACTGACTTAGGAAAAACACCCCCTAGAGTTTAATTAATCCCATCTTGCTCTATAAAATGGAGTTCATTTCAGACAATTTAATATTGACCTCATAATTGTAGTTTTGTTGTAGAAATCAATTATTTTAATGACTACACTTTGTTTGTTTGTTTGTTTGTTTGTTTGTTTGAGACAAGGTCTTGTTATATAAACCAAGCAGGCCTAGAACACAAAGAGATCTGCCCACCTTTGCCTTCTAAGTGCTGGGATTAAAGATGTATGCCACCGTTTCAACTCTTCGTGACTACTCTGACAGACAATTCTCATTATTCACTAAATTAATCTTCAAGAACAACAACAACAAAAAGTTAAGCAAGTGTCTTGACTGGGTGTGGAAGACTTATTCGTATAATCCCAGCCCATGGGGATCTAGGGTATGAGGATTGACACAACTCATTACCAGTATGAACTACATAGAGAGCATCAGGTAGCAGATACCTACACATGAGATTTGTCTTTAAAAAATGAAATAAAAGGTCTTCTTTTGATACTTTTAATTTTGATTCTTTTGAGTGTATTGGTACACAACTAGGGAGATGGTCTCTGAACTCTGGGGAAAGAAACCTGCTTAGTTTTCAGAGAAAACTTTCAGAGAAAGCCCAGGAAGGAAAGTTTTTCCTTATTTAGGCAGCGTCAATGAGTCTATAGCTATGATACTTTGCTGATTGGTGGCAACATGTGGCAGATCCTGAGAATCTGCAAAGAAATGGAGCTAAGCTGAATGCTGTTGTAGTTGGAAGATATCACACATTGCTCTGATTGTTACTGAATCGACTTAGAAATAGTTCTCCTCCCCTGGTTCATCTGATATAAAGTATTTCCACAGGTATAACTCAGATAGAATGAGTGGAGTTTGAGGCATGTATTTNAGCTGCTTGAAATGTTCAGTTTGGTCCAGCAGGATGACTGGGTGCTTAAACAAACATGTTGGACAAAGCTAACTTGGATCCTCAGGACTCACAAGGTGGAAGGAGAGAGATCAGGCTCCTGAAANTTGTCTTCTGATACCCAGTTGCATGTTATGGCATTTATGCCTCCCAAATAAATAAATAAATACAACGAATAGGTGTGCTTTCTAGGCCTTAGCCAATCTATAGTGTCATGGAACTGTTTATTAAGTGCTGGGTTGTCATCNTGTATGTGATATGTAATATTTCTTCTCATAAATTAACTTTATAAATAATTTAATTTTGCCTAGATCCTCTCTGGAATTTCAAATAATATCTCTTCCTATAAATGTCCATTAGAAGACAAGCAAAGTGATCANCTCATGAATCATTAATNGTATTATCTAAATAGTGATCTAAGAGATAACATTTTCCAATTAACTTTGCATATTGCATTTGTTCATAATAATTCTTGAAGGAAGGGCTAAAATAAGATATATACTGTCTAATATGTGATTAGAATATAGTATATATAGTATATAATTTCTAAGCTTATTTCTTATATTCCAACTGTTGTAAATATCAGCAAAAAAGGAGAAATGTATGCACTTAGAAATGCTTTGTGTACCTGCATGTTTATGTTTGTATGTATGTATATGAGTGTGTGTGTGTATGTGTATTGCATATGTATGAATGAATGTGTGTGTGTGTGTGCACAACAACTCTGAGAAAATCAACAGGACCATATCTCTACTGGTTAGTTGACTCTGATTTGTTATAACTCCAGTTTTGAATATTATAAGACNTCTTATGAAAGGTTAATTGCATCCCAAGCTTATCTTAAATTTCATTTCAGAAGAACAGCAGACAGTCTTGAGAAGAAAGAATTAATGTCTAAGTCTCTCTGAAATATTCATTAGAGGGAGTTACATTTTTCCCAATGGTAAGCCTATTGGTACTCAGAGTTTTGATTAAGCACTTAAACATATGACTTAGATCTTTGTTAAAGTAGACATACTCCTTGGAAGCATGTGATGTAAGTAAAAATATTTTCAGTGTTTTTATTATTTCTGGTAATACAAGGATGCTGGAAATGAAAGACAAATCCTGTCTGCTCATTTCTTTTCTTTTTTAATATCAATGGTTGGATGTTTTGGCAACAACTGTGTACAAACTTGAAAGCCTGTGAAATTTTGCTCAATATTGGAAAGATTGCCAAAGGAGTAAGAAATTAGAAAAGACAGATTGAGTTTTCTACAAACACTCTCTCACACACACATACACCCCCACACACATGCACTCACAACTAGGATGGCCTTGGAGTCATGGGGCAGAATTCTTACATATTCTTTGCCATATATGTGGGGATTAAAATTATGGTAGGATTTCTGCTCAATGAATCCTTCGTAGCATCATAAAAAAACTTGTTTTATTTATATTTATGTGTATGAATGCATTTGTGTGCATTTATGTCACAGGTGTGCAGGTGGTGTGGAGATCAGAAAAGGGCATCAGATCCACTGGAGCTGGAGTGACAGTGGACATGGCTGCTAGGAAACAATTTTAGGTTTAATGGAAGAGCAGTATGTTCTCATAACCGCTGAATCATCTCTCCAGCCTACTTACAGCATCTTTAAAACTATCTTGAAAAATGAAGATCTAATGGATAGGCTGATATTCCAAAGAGTGGATGTGGTTTACTCTTGGTTCAAAGGAAAAAGCCCTCTGTTCTCCAAGGCCTGAGGATCATTCCCACATCCCTGAACTACTGAGGCCATCAAATGATGGCCTCAAAACTTCTCTATATGTTANTATCTTGTATTAGTTACTGCCCTCATTACCATGGCCAAATACATAACGAGAAGCAACTTCCATAANAAAGGATACACTGTGGCTCACAGTGTGAGGGAGACTGTCTGTCACGACAGGGAAGATATGGTGGCACTCTCTCGTTGTTGTTGAGAGCTTGCATATGAGACTCCNTATCTCTGCATGTCTAAGTAGAAAAGGAAGAANAAAACCGTCAGGAAGTGTGGCCAGACTAAAAACATAAAGGTCTAACTCCCACTGACCCACTTCCTCNAGTTAGGCTCTACCTCCTGAAGATTCCACAACCTCCNAAACCATGTAGCAAGCTGGGAACCAAAAACACAAAAACATAAGCNTGTAAAGGACATTTCACATTTGGACCATAACACAGCTTACGGATAATGGTCCTGCTGGTACTTACTAAGTCAATGGAATGGAAGTTTTAAGTTTTAAATTTTTGAGGCCTACTGTACCTTTGTCTGTCAGCAAGTTAAATGCCTNCTTTTTCACCCCTGGTAGTCTTTAGCAGACTTTGTGAAAAGGTCTGCTTGCTTGGCATCCATTTCATAAACATCTGGCCAGCCATCATTCTGAACCATGACAAGCAATAACAAGCAATTGACACAACTTCAATTGTCATCACAATCCTTGTTGCGATAAGTTCCTATAAAACTGTAAAAATGCACCAGTGACAGACTCAACAGAAGGATGAGCCAGTACAGGGTCTCCCTTCGGATAGAATGTGCTCAGGATAATAGAGTGCGGGGCTTGCTTCATTGAGCACATCTTCCTGGCCCCAAATATGCATAGCTCAGCAACACAAAGCGTTAGGNGTCATTATTATCAATTTTGTCAGTTTTATTGCCTAAACATTTTCTGAATCTCTCTCTCCATCCTCCCCATGGCATGCATTTCTGCAAGGTAACCACCTTCCCTCGCCTGTAGCACAACCATGTGCTTGTCATTCATTTTGGACACTCCTTTGNCCTCTTGAGTCTGTTTCTGATCCGAAAGCTAAGGTGATATTTTTTATAATGTAAGCTGGGTGTGTCAACCCTGGGTTTAACCAAAACTATCCACAAAAGCTCACCTCTTCCTTGGTGTTTCCTCCTGCTTGTAGGCCTGATGGGATTTGATGCTGACCTTCCTCTGTGACTTTATTTTGCTTCCTGTGAACCCATCCACTTACATTTCTGTTACACAGAACTGTGATGTCTTGGGTATCCTGTCCTGACCTTAAGATTTCTGTTCCTAGAGCACAGTTTTCTTTTCTTCCAGTGCCAATGTTTCCTTTGCCTCTATCTGCCCCCTTGGTCCTCAGATCACTGTGCTCAACTCAAACGTCATCATAAGTTTTCTGTCACTGTAGTTTACATCAGGTGCACCAACTAGAGTATGTACTTATCAATTTGTGATGTTTGATTTATTACATTTTGTTTGCTTGTTATCTCACCTCATAGACCCGTGGATGGCTGCAGCATAACTTAAATGCATGCAAAGTAACAAAAGGCCAGATTTCAGTGTGTCTGTCTTCCAATCAAAAGCACAATCAGATGATGGACAGCTTTGAGAGCAGCTGATACCTGGAAGTCAGTGGTTTTCAACCAGGACTGACTTTTCTCCTCAGGGATGCTTAGCAATGTTGGCACACTATTTGACAGTTGGGAAGTAGAACTGGCATATGGTGCATAGAGGGGCAGGGATGGTGCTTACATATTTTCTGATACAAAGAGCAGCCAGGGCTGAGAAACACTATGGTAGAGTGAACTTTCTCTGAAACAAAACTCAGCCAAAACATTTTGAGAACTTTTAGTAAGTTGATTGANNCTTGAAAGTCTTCCATTTTGCCAACCCTGTCTGTCTAGTACTCATAGAGATATTTATACAAATCAGAAAGAGAATATTTAGATTATTTTGTAACTATTGTAGGGTCAGTGACAAATCAGAATGGATATTTGTTAAAACACACACACACACACACACACACACAGAGCAAACAAACATAGTGGTATTAGTTGACTATTTTTTCTGGTTATATACTACTTGTTTTATTGTAGCTTTCTTTGATTGATGAAAGTGCTTGAAGCAGTGGTTCTCAACATTCCTAACACTGTGACCCTTTAATACAGTTACTCATGTTGTGATGACCCCCAACCATAAAATTATTTCATTGCTACTTCATAACTATAAGTTTGCTACTGTTAATTAATCTTAATGCAAAGATCTATGTTTTCTGTTGTTCTTAGGCTACCCCTGTGAAAAGGTTCTTTGATTCCCAAAGGGGTTATAACCCACAGGTTGAAAACCACTGGTTTAAAGCATTAACATCTATGTGCAAGATGAAAACAAATGAATAGCTTTGTTAGTGTTAGGTCATATATGTGAATGTAAATTACTTGGTCATCTCATTGTGTGATATTCTCTCCATGATCTAGTAAATGGCTCTCACTGGGCCTTTTCTGTAAGCATTGCTTCTGGAGCTTGGAGTCAAGATCACACATAGCTCAGAGGATAGAATCTTCCCTCAAGACATTGATGTCTAGCTAGACACTGATGTTGATATTTCCTAGGAAGCAAAGTGCAGCTCAATAATGTGATTCTGGGGCCTCAGAGATGTTTCAGAGCACCTGTTCTGCAACTTTGAGGACCTGAGTTCAAATCCCCAGAACCCATGTAAAGTGGATATGGTAACACAAGTTTGGAACCCCTGCTCTGTCCAGAGACAGAGACAGGAGGATCATTGGAGCTTACTGTCTGTCAGCCTAGCTCCAGGTTCAGTGAGAGACTCTGTCTCAAGGGACTATGATGAAGAATGACAGAGCAAGACACTTGATGCCCTCTTCTGGCTTCTGCATGCCTGCCTAGGCATGTACTTCTGAATACACACAGGCATATACACCATACACAGCCCACCCACACACTCACACCCATACATTCACACCCATATAGACATACACAAATTAAGAAGAAAATTCTAGTAAAAGAATGTGAGTGATCCAGTAGATAGATGTCTGCTGCTAAAGCAAAATCGTATGAAAAGACAAAAACTTTGGTGATAGAAATGTCCCTTTGAAGTAGAAATAGAGAGAACCATTCTATTTTGAATTATTGAGTGCAAGACACTGTGATCATAGAACATACATACAGGAATAAAGTTTACCATAAATATAGGCAGACTCAGTGTATGATGCAGAGGAGAAGAGGGTGGGGATACTTGGAGATGATGGGTGAATCCCAGCAGCTCTGGAAGATGAAATACATCAGGTAAAGAAGAGTGAAGAGGAGAGCTTGGAAGCCTGTACCTACTCAACTCCCTGGGCTTGTATTTTCTGCCTCAGGACCAGCCCTGCCTGGTGCCAGTCCATCTAGCTGAACTCTCTTCTCTGATACATAGCTCAGTTCAGATTGTCTTGAGACTCCTTCCACCAAAGATATGGAAACTACTGGGGTGAAAGACTAAGCTCAAAAGGTCACATCTCCATTACCACAACATTTTCTTTTTTATTTATGATAAACATAGACAGATCATACAATTAAAAAGATAAATCTTACAACAATAAACAGTATTCATCCTCCTAGTGCCCTCTTCCCCCAAAGTCTGTCCTCTCAGACATGTTGAAGCTTCTTTGATGTTTATATTCTCAATTTTCCTATTTTAGACTTCATCCATTTACTTCTTACTTTAGAAGATAAAGTTTAATCCTACATCTTGTCCTCCACCCTTATCACCCTCTCAACTCTGTTATCCTACTCTGCCTTTATGCTACTTTTGGGGGGATTAAATCTGTATTTGACATGCCATTAAGTATTGACAGATAAATACAGCAGGACCAAGAAGTGTTTTATAAGGAATGTATTTCCTTTCCTGGACAACCTGTGCATGCATGTTTGCTTGAGCGTGTGTGTGTGTGTGTGTGTGT
>LZPO01117152.1:137700-153278 GCA_001675575.1 Neotoma lepida
GCACTGAGGAAGCCAGAAGAAGAGGTCAGGTCGCCTGGAGCTGGACTTAGAGGTAATTGTGAGCTGCCCCATTTTGGTGCTGGGAATCAAACCCAGGTCTGCAATAACACGTGGTCTTAACCCCTAAACCATCCATCCACACCCAATACCTCTCAGTTGTTTATTATTCTGTTTTTATTCTTTTAAAAACAGTGTGCTCTCCCATCTGCGTGCCCTGTATCCCAGTAGTAGTTCGCCAACAAAAAATGGACTTCATGTATCTGGAGTGTTTTTTGTTTTCATTTTTTTTATATTATTGTGGTTTTTGTTGTTATTGCTTCTTTGTTGGTTTTAATTTTCATTTTTTAATTTTTTCTCTTTTTTGAGAAAGAAAAAGAACATGAAGTTGGGTGGCTAGGTGGAGAGGGTCTAGAAGGAGTTGAAAGGGGAAAAGTATATGATCAAAATATATTGTCTGAAAAATAAATTTTTAATTAAAAATAAACAAATGAGACATTATGAGGGGTATATATATTTTAAGATATATACAACTTATATAAGATATATACATATTTTTAAGATATGTACCAGATGCCTGAGGAAACACCAAAATAAAAAGATTTTGTTTATTAAAAAAATAAGGTGCTTATAGTTAATTATTCTCTACTATTCCTTTGACACTATTTGTTTTTTTTATTACAATAATATAAACATTTCAATCAGAAATTTCTTCATATTCTAACAGTATGAGGCTCCTTGTGATGCTACATTTAGACTGATTCAGCAGGGAAATTGTTCTTGACTTTTGAGGTAGAATGGCTGAATTCTTTCTGTTTACATACTGTCAAGGACAACTAAGACCCCGTTGNGATTTATGTCTATGGCAGGGACTTGCTGAGTTCTGTGCTTTCAAATGTGTTCTCCTAGATTCTGTAGCTGAGCTTCCTACACTGGGAAATCTCCCTGTCATCACCTCTGTGACAGAGGGGCACCAGATGCAGCTGTGAGGTTACAAAAAAACAGGACACTACATTCATAACAGCTCCTTGTGTAAGCTTCCAGATGGTTTTATTTCTAGTCCTTTTTCAGGTCTCTGTGTGACAAGACTTAAACTGTCATTTCTCATGTGACTTTAACAGCTCCTGGCCTCTAGAAAGTTAGGAGACTCCTTTGCATTTCCTCCTTTAACAAGGCTTCCTCTTCCAGTTTGATTTCTGATGCCATGATAAAACAGTCTAACCAAAAACAGCTTAGAGGAGGGGAGGGTTTATCTGGCTCACACTTCCAGGTTCCAGTCTATTGTTGAGGAAGTCAGGGAAGAAATTTCAGCAGGAACTTAAAGCAGAAAACATGGCAGAACTCTGCTTGTCGGTCTGCCCACTGGCTCATGCCTAGCTAGCNTTAGGACCACTTGCCTAGGGAATGGTGCTGCCCACAGTTGCCTGAGTCCTCTCACATCAATTAACACTCAAGACATCCCCCCATGGACATGTGCACAGGCCAGTCTGATCTAGTCAATGTCCCAAGTGAGACAGTTAAAGCTAAACAGGATGTTTTCCAATATTGCTAACACTTCACCTGCTATGAATAGTCTCCTATTGTGTTGCCATTATGAATTTTGACTCTGTNTCTTATCATTATGTCATTGAAAGGGACTTTCTTCATTCAAATATTTAACAAAAATCATTCTTTATTTAGTTAGTTTTAAATTAAGTCCTTGTCTGTTGTTAGTAATTTACAACAAAGTGGAAATGAACCCATGTAATTTGCAGATTCAGTTATGAGCATTTCGGGATGAGACAAGGAGAAGAATGAATATTGGCAGCACAACTCATTATGCTGGTCTAAATACCCCAAGTCACACCAAGAAATCTCATGCAATAGGAGAAATATGAATCTTTTCTATCACTGAAAGAAAATCTACTCATCATGGATTTTCTGAAACAACACCAGGTTGTTCCGCAGAATATTTATTAAGACATGTTTCANTTGGACAGACTTTCATTGAATCTAATCTCAGTGTATGAAAACTCAGTGTATACCGCTGCTTAGGAAGAGATAGGAAGTCAGTAATATTTGTGTGTGTGGAGTGTTTAACAGGATAACAAAATATTGTATTTTTCATAAGACAAGATTCTGTTTGAGATTGAGAAAGGAAATAAATAAGAAAAAGGAAAAAATCTAGTTTATNTATTCTATGTATGTGAAAACTCAAAAGCTTGTTAAACGAAGAAAAACAAAGATGAACATCATTGGTAAAATATGTGCAAAAATCATTTACTTGTCAACTCGGTTATTTCTGTTATCCCTCTTCTTACTCTTCTTCCGTGCTTCCCCCTCTCCTTTCCCTGTCCTGGCTCCTATCCATCCCCCTTCCCCTCTTTTCCCTGCTTCCTCTCCTTCTCTTCCTTCCTCTTTCTTCCTACCCTCCCTTCTCCTCTGCCCTCGCCTCCTCTTCCCCCACACTACATTTGACTATCTTTTGTGTCTTTAACAGAGCAAGCTCAAGTGTGGTTACAGCCTGATTCACTGTGTACAGTCTGGAGTTTCTCTTCATCAAATTTCANCATCCCCCAGTGTCCATAGCTTCTGGAAAGCACCCTAAGTAGCGTCTGTCAGAGTCTCTGTCCTGATCTGAGATTCCTCTCGCCCCAGGAAACATGATTTTGATGGTAACAGTCAGAATTCAACCAGTAAGACACCAGACTGTTTATTCAGAATATTAAAAATACAACAAAATCTTCACAGCTTCATTCTAGATGGCAATATGGCGCAGGGGGTAAGACTGCTTATTGAACAAGCATGACCTGAGCTTGAATTCCCAGTACCCATGTTAAAAACAAACAAACACAAAGCAAGCAAACAAACACAAACAAAAACAAGCAACTACCCTGGATGTAGTACTGAGTGCACATCTAACCCCAGTGCTGTGGAGAGCAGAGAAAAAGAATCTCTGAGGCTTGGGCCAAGCTAACTCTAGACTCAGACATCTTGTCTTAAGAGGATAAGGTAAAGAGCTGTAGAGCAGGATGCCAGTTGTGGCCTATGTGTGTGTGTGTCTACATTGGATGTACATGTGTATATACACATACACCAACACACACACCTACACATACACACAGCACATACACATCTTATTCCAAAGTTAAAAATTAAACTCTTAGAACTATTAAAAATGGTTCTTTATTCCAAGCTAATTCAGAGCTGTTCTTTTTATTTTCTTGTTTGTAATAAAAAAACAAAACCCAAACACTTGAAGTTTTCATCGCTGTTAGAAGTGGGCAACAGTGCCTGCTTTCAACCTTTAAGCCACCTGCTTCCCACAGATTTAATACACACTCGATAAGTTAGAGAGATTTCTGGAGGCCAGAAAGATTTATTTTAATTAAAAGTATGGAACGCAGGGAAGAAACACCTTTACTNTATGTGTTTCCTTCTTTTTGTATGAAAGCTGCCTTTTCTCACAAATTCATCCTTTCAGTGTATGGAAAGTGGTGGACATTCACACGCACGTGGTTTTGAGAACTAATGTTGTGCTGAAAATCACCTTGAAATCAGCTAACCGACAGTTTCCTTTCTGTCAGATGAAGANTATCCTGAGTTTGCTGTGTCCTTTCCTTCCCCATTTATTTTTAAATCTTAACATTCACATAAATATCCATAAGCGACATACATTTTTTTAATTCAATGTGAAGCCAAGTCCAGGATTATACTTTACACGGAGTTGTGTCTTTTTTCTTGTTTAGTCATCAAGCTTTGAAGGTCTACCAGTCTGATGCTTGTAGCAGAGGCTCATCTCTTTTATCTAATGAAAGGTAAAATGNCATAAAATACAAAAGTGTTCACCTCCTAGGAATATTCAAATTTTCACATATCCAGATACTCCAATGATGGGAAAGGGATCATCAAGAGTCACGCTCCAATGAGCATCTGTGGGAAGCAAAGGATGGATTTCCCCAGGCAGAATGGCTGGAGATAAACAGACTTCCTGAGCTATAGTCCATTCAGTATGTGTCTTGTCTAACTTCAAACACATAGTGCCTTTGCATCTTCTCTCTGCATTAAAGAAAACCAAGAGATGGCTCAGAGGTTAAGAGCACTGGCTGCCATTCCAGAGGTCCTGAGTTCAATTCTCAGCAACCACATGGTGGCTCACAACCATCTGTAATGAGATCTGGTGCCATATTCTAATGTGCAGGCAAACATGCAGGCAGAACACTGTATACATAAGAAATAAATAAATTTATTAAAAAAAAAGAAAGAAAGAAAATGAAAAATACCAAATTTGTCCTTTTACCTGTATTGATTCTCATGTTTTAAAAAATGCATTATCCGTGAAACACCACTGCAGTGTTTTGAAAAATAAATATTTATTTTATTTTTTGATGTCAATGTTTGCCTACATATACTTGTGTACCATATGCACTCTGTGCCTGTGAGTGACAGAAGAGGGATTGGATCACCTGGAATTGGGGTTATAGATGATTGTGTGCTGCATGTGGATGCTAGAAACTGAGCCTAGGTCCACAAGTGCTTAACTGCTGGGCTGTCTCTCCAGTCCCTAAAGAACTTTGAAAAAAAAAAAAAAACCATTGAGAGAGGGCACCCTTTTTCTTAGAGGGAACACTTTAAATGTCTGCCTTAAAGAGTGATGTCAGCCATGGGTGTGATATGTGTGGTCTTTATTGTGTTTAGGTACACTCTGTTTATACCTGATCTGTTGAGAGGTTTTCACACAAAACAGTGGATTGTAGGAAATGTTTACATTTTATTCCCATGCATCTACTGCAGTGATCCCATGATTTTATTCTTTTTTTCTATTAAATGTAACATATAAAGTTCATTGATTTGTGTGTTGAACCCTCCAGAAATAAATCACACTTTTTTTTTATTTTTTAGAGACTTTTTGTCTTTGTCTTTTCCACAGCTTAGTGTTGTGAATATCTTTATTGAAAATTCATGGTCTATTTTATTAATATGAAACACTCAACAGTTCTTTGTGCTAGAGGCTTTTTATTGCTGTATCAATGTTTATATTAGTTAATTGTTCGGATTTCTATTTCAAGATCCAAATTTGTAGGTTGTTGTGTCTAGAGTTATCAATGTATTGGCATTTGATTGTTCCTAGGAANCTCCTTTTATCCTTTTTATTATATTGTCATCAGGGGTAAGGAGACTACATTTATTTCTTATTATTTTAGTAGTTTGTCTCTATTTTCTTTCTTTGATGAAGGTATTGTTTCTTTTTCTTATCATTTCAAAATCAATCACTCTCAGTTTTATTGACCTTTTCTCTTATCAACTATTTCATTTATGTCTTGTCCAGTCTTTGATATTTCCTTCTTTTTGTTAACTTGGCCTTGGTTTGTTTTCCTTCTTACAGTTCCCTTTCAAGATACTTGGTTAATTAGTAAAATCACATCAAGAATGAAGTTGGGAAATGATAAGAGATATGTCATGTAAATGGACACTGAAAGAGAGCAAAACTAGTTCATTATCACACAACAGGCTTAATGTTAAAATCTGTATAAAATGTGTAAGTTATTTCATATGAAGTGTAAATGAAGGAGTAGATACACCAAAAAAATGAGATGGTTGTAAATATAAATGTAATCAATATCAAGGAAAAAACATAATTACTATACATTTTGAATACAGACTTCAATATTACAAAGTTGGGAACCTTAAGTTGCTTCTTTTAGTAGTTGACTATCTGTCCGAAAAATGAATAAACAGACTTGACTTTCACTCTAGACCAAATGGACCTGTAGTAGACACACGCAGAACATTCCACCCAATAGCAGCAGATTTCCCATTCTTTTAAAACATTTTAGATTTATTTATTTTTATTTTTTTTGTGAATGGGTGTTTTGCCTGCATGTATGTATGTCTTCGTGTGTGTCTTGGTGGAAGAAACCAGAAGAGGGCATCAGATTCCCTGGAACTGGAGTTACAGATGGTTGTTAGCTGCCCTGTAGGTGCTGGGAATCGAACTCCTCTGGGAGACAGCAAGTGTTCTTAACCACTGATTCATTGCTTTGGCCTAGACTGCCCATTTTTAAATGTATGTGCAATATTATCCAGAGTAGGTCATGTGTTAGACCATCAAACAAATTTAACAAATTTCACAGGTTTAAAATCTTAGCAAGTATCTTTTTAGATGAAAACCAAAATAAAATTAGAAATCAAAGCAGTAGAAATCTAAGAAAATGCATAAATGTGTGGACATTAAATGTTATGCCTTTCAACTACCAACGGGTCACAGACGAGACTAGGAAAGGAAAATGCAGCTTGAGAAAAACAAAACTAGAAACAACACAATTAAAGCTAAAGGATGAAGCAAGGCCTTGCTTAAGGGGGGACATTTGTAGCGACAAATGCCTACATCATAGAAGACTACAAATCACTGATGAGTTAGTGTTACACCTCAAGGGGCTGTCTGGTGAAAGATTCGTCAGGATGACTTTCCTGGGCAGCAAACAGAGCAATCTCAAGCTCTAACAAGGATTGCACCTTGCTTATGAGTTTATTTGAGTTCCTACCAAGGCATATATACTGTATGGCAGGCTTGACATTTTTTAGGGGAGATTCTTTGGTTAGCTTAGATTTTCCTCTGTTATTTGATGGCCAATCTCACTTTCTTCTCCTGTGTCACTGTTGGCTCAGCAGGAACAGGACTCTCTGACTCTTTAGAGAAATATCCCTTTATTTTAGCTTGAATACAGCATGCTGGGGACCAGTGCTTTAGGCCAAATTNTTAGAGAAAAACCTGACTGGGGAATGTATCTGCTAATTACAGATGTCCAGTGATTGCTCCTGCATTTGGATTCCCAAGCTTGTAAGAGCTGACACAAGTATTTAAGATCTAGGGAAAACTAGTCTATGCCAGTTGCCTGTCCCTGGAGTCTGCCTTACAAGGANGTCTTGGATAGGGTAAAAAAGTATTGCCTCTAATGGGTCTTCTTATTATTAATAATTTATTTTATTTTCATTTGTATGAGTGTACAAACATTTGCCTTCTGAGGCCAGAAGAAGTCATCAGATACTCTGGAGAAGGAGTTATAGGTGGTTGTGAGCAGTTCAATGCAGGTGCTGGAACTGAATATCTTACGTTCTATGGAAGACCAGCAAGTACTCTTAACAGTTGAACCATCTCTCCAGCCCCTAATTTTTTAACACTACATTGATTTCTCAGAAAAAAACAACAACAACAAAAAAACAGTATGATACTGTGTCTGAAAAGGGGTCTTTCATTTCCATCCTGTTTAGGGTCTGAGTGGTAAGACTGACTGAGGGGGGACTTTGGGCCCTAGTTTCAGGGCTCAAAGACTTCTTTCATTAAAAAACAAATTATTTTATTTCTAGATATGTGTATGTGTTGGTATGTGGGTGTGTGCACATGAGTGTAGGTATCTGTGGAGGACAGAGGCTTTAGATTCCTGATTTTGGAGTTCAGGAAGTGAAGAGACACCCAAGGTGGGTGCTGGCAACCACACATGGGTCCTCTGCAGGAGCAACAAGTTCTCTTAATCGCTGAGCCACTTCTGCCCACAACTTCTTCACTTTTGTTTTCATTTATTGAGAATAGAGGCTGGCAGTTAGCAGGGTAACAGACGACAGTGACTAGTGCTTCCTCTGTCACGATTGCTCCTGGACGTGCCTCTGATTTTTTTTTTTAATGGGGTAGCCTGTCTTCGAAGGGTGAGTGGTAGCAGTCCCAAGCATGCCTGTTGGGAGCTGTTTACTGGAAATGTAAATCACACTAATGTGACAGATAAGAACTCCCCCATCGTGACACACAGACANGGCTTTTTGGAAACCGAGATTTTATTATGAAATTGTAATTAAATCACTGTGTGTACATTTTTTTCAGCCCATGAAATGACCACGAAATATGTCAACTTTTTCCAGGAAGTCANTGTGAAATCAGCACAAATATTTCCATCAAAAAATGGACCTCTGTGTAGATTAGAGCGAGGATTGCCTCAGGTATCCTATCTGTGCTGCTCTAATTAAATGTTTCTTGTCAGGGGAAAAAGCTTTTAATACTTTTTTTAGAGCTAATTTCATATCTGTGTGGCCTGGACATAGGAGATTTGCTGCAGAGATGGGAAATAAGGTTCTCTAGGGCCTGGTTACACTTTTAGTCTCTATCTTGTGACTGTAGGTAAAGACAACTGTAATAAACCATCATTTCAAGGAGAGAGCCTGCCTTGCGNTCTTACCATCTACTGTGTCTTGTCTGTTTTCACTTCCCCCACACAATCTGTCTTATCATCCGTGGGCTTCCTTTAGAGTCCTCACACTCACAGCCCACTACTCCTGTGGTAGAACTTGCATGCTGCTAAGTGTTCCAAAGCAAATATATGAGGTCAAGGAAGGGACAGGATGGCTGGTCTAATTAGCTGTGTTGAAGCATCCACATGTCAATCCGTTTATTCATCTTTAAATTGAGATGTGCACATAATACATACTTAGTGCTCAGTGGTAGACACTACCCAGGAGGTATTTGAGTTTAAGTTTCAAGAACTATTACTATTCAAATTTCTTGAAGACAATTTCATTTGTAAGGGATAGTAACCTGNACATGTTAATAAGGCTATCCAACACTTGTATTTTATTTAAAATTCCAAACATTATTCTTTGAATATAGATGCAACATGAATATATTCAACATTTAGTGACAGGCGTAAGCTTAGAGAAGAAAATGCCTACTNTGGATCCTGAGTTCAAAATCAACTTACTTAAAATATCATGTATAGCAAGTTTGTTCTTTGTTGAGTCCTACCTAAGAATGATAAAAATCTGGAAATACATGTACCACTGTGCTGACAATGCTTTTCCAGGAAAATGGACCAAGGAATGTATGAATATATGTATGTATGTATATATGTGTGTCTCTCTCTCTATATTTATTCCCTTTGTTTATATTTAGCTCCAAATTTTCCCATTATAANCCTGCATTACCTGTGTCCCAAAATGTTAAAAGGAGAGAATTATATATAACACATGCACTTTGAAACATTTCTAATTTAAATGTACTTGCTGTTAGCAATTTCACATCATTTGGCTTGGCTCGCTGAGCTTCTCAAGTGATACCAGGCTGTTTATATTAGAGAGTACTACAAATTGGATAACCAAAAGCCTCCTAGAGAGAGCTCATAAAATGACATGGTTGGATAGAAACCTGAACAGATGGGCTAGTTCTGCCATGTGCTGCATTAACCCCGCTGCTCTCAGTCTTTGGCCAACAACACATTGGAAAAGTACAGTTCTAAAAATAAATTGGGGGAAAGAAAGATGCTNATCTCTGAGTTGGGACTTGGTAGACAGGCACTTGTGGGGTTTTTTCACTCTTATTAACACCATTTTTTTTTATGCTTGAGAAAAATAGTTGAGCTTTAGAGGGCTCCCAGGTCGATGAACCGTTATGGGGAATGAGGGACCCTCAGCCCAGTGTCTTTCCCAGCAGCTCCACTGGAGTCAGTACATTACATCGCAGCTAGTCAGAGTCATGTCTTGTGGTGCATATGATGATGCTAAGCAGGGGAAAGTGGAGTTGTAATTTGCTAAATCAAAAGAATAGAGCCATTTCCAGATCTGGATGTTCCAATGGCTGGAAACCAATGGCAAAGTTATGCAGACATTATTGTGGGGAAGACAAAAAAAATGTGTTATCTGTCTAGAGGTCAGAACCTAGTCCTGAGTCATCCATCTGAATTATGCATGAACAAAAGAATGTAACAAAAGAATGGAAAGATGTGTTTTGTCACAGTTTAAAATAAAAAATATCAGTAGGAAAATTTCAATTTGGGAAATATTCCTTTTACAAGTAGCTGATAGTTTAAGTCTCCAGAGATGGCTGAAGTATATGTTCACTATATAATAACAAAATAAACATGGGCTATCCCCGTTCTGCTAGAGAGTGGGTGGACACTGCATGGTCAGAAAGGCTGGATTCTTGTCACCAATCTATTATTAGCTAGGCTTATGACCTTAACAATCACTTATACATGCACAGCCCTAACTAGACTTAAGGAGTTATACATGCATACATACACATATATGTATATATAGAGAGACATGAAGTTGGGAGGGGGCTTATTGATGGGAAAAAAGAGAGAGCTGAAGGGAGAAAATGCAGCAAGTACGTATCATTGTATGTATAAAATCTGCCATGCTAAGATTTTTGTTTGTTTGTTTGTTTGTTTATTTTGGGATTTTTGTTTGTCTTTTAAATTTTGTTTGATTTTTCTGGGGAAGATTGCAGGGGCAGAGGGCAGATACAAAGGGACAGGGAGTTGAATGGGATCAGGATGCATGATGAGAAATCCACAAATAACCAATACAAAGTTAGAAAAATGATAAGAGGCTAATTTTCAGCATTTATTGTTTCCATTGAACATCTATATACCTTTTAATTGTACAATCGAAAGATTTTTATATACAATAATGTTAAAGATATAAAAATAGTTTCCCTGGCAACCATTTTACATTTAAACTAACTTAAATGTTGTTTTTTAAAAAATTCTTTTCTTGAAAACTACTAAAGCTATGAAACCATAATCATTTTAATCTCATGTATTTTAAAGAATAAGTTGCCATAATTTTGTTACCAGGAGACATTTTAGATATTTTCATGTTTCATAATTGAACTTGTTCCCTTCAAATACACACTCCTATGTATTGCTCATTTATTTGAGTATTTATTTTTCCTGATTCATTAAGACTATATTTAGGATGGAAATAAAACATAAGAAATGATAAAAATTAAAACAAAAATAATCCAGTTTGGGGATTTTATGGAATGCCTGAGTGTACGAATGTGTGTGTCTCTGTATCTATATGTGTTTCTTGTGATTTTTCTTTGGCTCTTTTTTCTTATTTGGTTGTTTTGTCATATTCCATTTTTTTGCTTTTACTTATTTTATTTTATTATTATTCCTTAGATTTCTGTTTGTTTTCTAAAGATTGACAGAAAAGATCTGGATTGGAGGGGAGGTGGAGGTAGCTAGGAGAAGTAGGGGGAGGGGAAACTGAAATCAGAATATATTGTATGAAAAAACTATATTTTCAATAAAATAAAAATTAATTAGGAATTTTTAAGTAAAAATTTCCTTTCTATATATTTCCCACCCAAGTTAATTCCTTAAGTTCAATTAGTTTTTAAAAATCTAATATGACCCAAAATTTCTACACAACTAATTTTTCAACTCATAATTTTATGTGGCTCAAATAAATGAAGTTCTTAACTTTACAAAAAAAATGATAAGAGGATACCGCATTTCAAAGAGTAAGTGGTTGTTTAAGGTCATAAACTTAGTTAATAACAGGCTGATGACATTTCTCTCAATTTCAGTTTTGTACATTCTTTCTATTTCCTCTTCAATAATATTTCCTGAGCCTTNGGGGGAGGGTGTTGGTGAGTATCCTCTTAGTTTAAAAACTGGTACTAGCCTAGACTTGGGAGATACTCAGTCAGCAAGCTGCTTGGCTTACGAGCATGAGGGCTTAAATTTGACCCAGAGTCCACATCAGAAGGTTTGGTGAGGCTGGAGTGGGGACTCAGTGGATAAGAATGCTTGCTGCTCTTGCAGAGGGCCCAAGTGGTTCCCAGCACCCATGTTAGATAGCNTACAACTGTTAGATAGCTTACAACTGTAGATCCAGATAAAATGAAGCCTTCTTCAGGCATCTTCACTGGCAAACATATACTCACATATACGCCCTCCTTCCTTATACATAATGATAAAATTAAGCATTAAAGAGGCTCAGTAGTGCATGGTTATTATCCCACATCTGGGAAGGCAGAGAAAGGACAGTGCTTGAGCCTTGCTGGCCAGCCGGTCTAAACTATTTGGTGAGTTCCAACTTACTGAGAGACCCTTGTCCCAAAAAACCAAAGTGGATGGCACTTCAAGAATGACACGGGAGATGGACCTCTGCCTTTCACATGCACACACGCGTGCACACACACACATGCACACACATTCACACATGTGAAAACAAACCAAATCCTAAGAAAAGAATATTTTATTCTTATTCATAAAAAGTAGAAAAATTAAAAAACAAGAGCTATTAAAAAGCAAAACAAAACAAAAAATGAAAAGTATAGAAAATGGGTAATCATGAAACATTGAAATAGAAACACAAATATAGACTCTACAAATCTAACAGCATAGTGGACAACCCAAATGGTTGTGAAGGACATTCTGATTTTAGTAAAGAAACACACCCACAGGCCCCATGACCCTGTTCATTGGAAGTCTCTCCAAAACACACTTTCTCCCCATTTCTTGTCTAACTGAGAACNNGGAGCNTTAAGCTAAGGTTCCGGGTATCCTGAATCCACTCAGGAATCTACCGAGGAGTTTAAGGCATTTACTTGCCCAACTATTGCCTGTTTCAGCATCACACTGAGTCAGAGACAGAGATTACTAACTTTGGCCTGTAGGGATGATGGTACATAACAGTGTTCTACTCTTAAGTATTAGAGGGAGGATCACATTTCTCGAATCATCTTCATCCAGGCAACACAGTGCTATGGTCACTCATTAACNTCATCTCAGAACTTTGTGTTTTCTCAGCTCTTTCTATACTGTTGTCAAATCTCCTCTTGATTTGAATATTAAATAGTTAAACATTAGAAGGGCTCAGTAACTTTCCTCTGTCAGAAAGAGACATTTAAGGAAATTCAAGTGCAGTTTGACACTGAAGTATTTGTTCAGTTCATCTCTTCCTGTCCCATTGCTGCAGCTAAGCCATTGATGACCAATATAGGAAGCTCCCATTTTTATATGCTCCAGTATGAGGACTAAAACATAGGGAAAACTGGGGACAAATCACATTTCTGATTTTGAGGGCTATAAGAATCTCAGGATTGGAGATACAGCTCAGTGGGTAGAGTGCTTGTGTAGCATGCTCAGAGATTGAGTTAGGTCACCAGCATCGCATACCCTGGGTGTGGTGGTGCATGACGAGAACCCCAGCACTCAGAGGCAGAAGCAGGAGGATTTAGATGCTCAGTGCCATTGTCAGCTGGGCAGTGAGTTTGAACTCAGCCTTGATTTCACGAAATCCTGCCTTAAAAGCAATGTTGAGGAAACGAGTCAAGATGACGATGTGACCTGGATTTACCTTCATGCAGTCTTTTCCCTCTAGAGCTAAGAGTTTTTGTGTTGCTGTTTTCTGTTGTTTGTTTGTGTTTTGGTTTCCCTTCCACTCTTGGTCTCAGTGACTCCTCATTTGCCATATGGAACAATGTAACAAGCAGTTTGGAGATTATGCTGCTGAATGCTCAGTATATTTTAGTTTTTAGGATTATTTGAGTTCTAAAATCATTCAGGACTCCTAAAGGTAGCTGTCCTGGCTTTGGGGAAGAAACAATGTTAGACAGAGAGGTCTCTCCAGAATGTCCTCTATTGTGCTGTGGAGACATTCTACCAGGTAAGGCCAGCCTTTATTTGGTTCTCAGATGCTTCACAATACATCTTTCTTCCTCCTCAGAAAACCTTTTCAAACTTTGTAAGCATCTTTTTCCCCCAGAGCAATCTTCTCTATAACTTAAAAAATGAATTGTGGTGTGCCCATGTCCCCTTTAGAGGTATTTGCAGATGATGGACTGACCTGGAAGAAGAAATAGAAGCTTTTAACTTTGACATCAATGAAACCAAGAAAATGTGAGGCTTTTCAGGCAAGGCGATTTATATAGGTCCCTTAGCAATTAAAGGCTGGTCAAAAAAAGCCAATTTTAAAATGGCAGTTTCTTCCTACATCTGTATCGCATGAAACTTCATGCTTTTCATGCAGCCTAGTGTCTGGAAAAGAGGAATAAATCAAAAATAAAATAGAATAAAATAAATAACAACAAAATTTAAAACTATCTCAGTGTATACCCCAAATATTTGTACTTGCCATCAGTGGCTTCCTCATTCAGAATGGCTGGATTATCTCAGAATTGTTTCAACAAACACAAATGGGATGGCGCATACTCCAGAGCTCAGTGGAACTTAGCCTTCATGTTCTTTTTCAATTATAAAAGTTCTTTTTGTTTTTGTGGATGCCCATTTTCATGGTTCGTTATCTGCCAAGATGATACTGAGTGGAATTATGGCTTTAAATGCTGAGCAAGAGAACCCGCTGTACCTCATTAGGGAGAATGTGTCCTTTCTAGCTGTTTTCCTTTGGGNNTTTCTTGTATCCTGCACCTGGGAGGGAGATTTTGGTGAGGGCGTTGGAGTCATCCGAGGCTCCCTCAGGTCTAGCCTTTGTTGGCTGTGAAATTTACCCCATTATGTGCTACGCTGNGCTTTATTTCCCACACTTGGCACTTTTCACTATAATCCCTCCGAACAGACACAGGGAGCCATGTGTGGTATTCTTTAAAGGGAACAAATAGATGAGCTAATTGTTTTAAATGCCTCCAATGNGATAAGTGGCAGGGTGCTGGAATTGATCATTTAATGAGCTATTTGCCATCACAGAGANGAGGAAACTCCAGCAGTAATTAATGTTTAGAGAAGGCAAACGTTGTCATCTGAGTCAAGGTAAAATATAATAATCCCATAGGCAACTTAGCGTGNAGAAATTTAAATGGCTTTCTAGATATTGGAGAATTGCATGCTTTTTTTCCCCTCACCTAATGGAGTGTTGGCCCTTCTTATACGGTGCTGCTAGAGAATTAGTCTGGAACTTAATTCTGATTTATAAGCGTTTTCACTTACAGAACTTTGGATGCCATTCCACTTGCTGTCAAAAGACTAATGGCTACCAAGCTCCCCATTCAGGGCCAGCCATTTACCCATTAAGCAAGTAGTTCCCTTGTCAGGGAAGGGCAATGGCCCCTTGCTATTGCTGAGTGTGCAAGCTATGACATTGGTTATGAGGAAAACGTGAAGACATCTGTTCACCAGGAAGACAACTTGCAGGATCTGCACAAGCCTGAAGAGCTAGTTGATGTTATCTCTATTATATGTGTGCTTGTTCTNTGTGTCACGATCAACACAGAGAAAAGGCAAAAGTTATCAAAAAACAACAAGTTTAGAGAAAAAGTGCAAATACAAGTGATTTGTTCATTTTCTCACAGTTTGTCCATTATCTTGACAAATCAGGTAGATGGACTGAAGGTGATTCTTGGTGAAATGTGAACTAAAATGACTACTGTTACACACTGAGGATACACCCCGCTCATTGACCATAAGCACATCTGAGTTTGTGGTCATTACTATACNCTGGTAGTACTCACCATTCTTTTTCCCTGGAACAGCCTCAGCCTTTTCTCTGTTGTCCAACTCACTACTGCAATCTCATCTTTGCTCACTCTTAGAATAACTTTAGTGTTCCCCATAAAGAAAGTGTCCAACAAGGAAGCTTACAGTATTTAGCATTGACACAGGGGCTTTCCTGCCTGGACAATTTGATTTTGCATTACAACTGGACCAGCGTGGCCTAGAAAGACCTGGAGAAAGCAGGTCTTTTGAATTCACCACGATGGAGGAAGCTCTAGGCAGCTCGGATGTTTGACATTTTATACAAGGAGGTTACACAAGCATTGGAGGGGAACTTGTGAATCTTGCCAAATGTGAGTGTAGATGATGATT
>LZPO01117153.1:8011-22011 GCA_001675575.1 Neotoma lepida
CACCTATCTATCTATCTAATCTATCTACCCACCCTACCTATCTGTTTACCTACCTACCTACCTACCTACCTACCTACCTACCTACCTACCTACTATCTATCTACTGTTATTATCTCAGCAAAGCCCCTAAGACATAATACACTTTCTGGAATGTTAAATTAAATTGAAATCATGGCTGGTGAGATAGCTCAGCGGATGAAGGTGTTTGCTACCAAGCCTGACAGCCCGACTTCAATCTTTGGAACCCAATGGTGGCAGTAGAGAATCAACTTCCAGGCGGTGCTATTGGACCTCCACATGCCCTGGACTACATAACACAGTAAATAATTGAAAATAACTAACTTGAAATCATTTGGTGCTGGTTAGATTTTTAAGAGCTAATGGTTTCTTCGGAAGCTCTTACAGCCTTCGTTTTGTTCTGGAAGTTGACACAAATGTTTGCTTCTNAGGATTTGTTCTCTCTTTGTAAATTTTATTTTATTTTATTTTTTTACCTCTGGGCATAATTCTATCCAAAACCTTCAGAAGGCAGGAAACTTGTGGGGTGGTATGATTAATTCTGTCATCAACTTAAGCAACAAAGCACATGCCCATAAACACCTAACCTTTGATTTGCTTATCACCAAATAAAATCCATCTGACAACTCTGAGGTCGATTTAGTTTAAAATATTTTTGAAGCTTATGTTACAATAGATTTTCTATCTAATAACAAAGCCCTGGCACATATCAATATTATTATCCCTTTTGTAGTTTCCTGGAATAATTTAGCAAAACAGACTCCCTGAAAGACCAATAGTTAGCCAATAGTTCATGTAATATTTTACTTTTTCTTAGATTGAATGCTTTCAGATATAGGCAACATTACTGAAACTGAAACACTGGTATTAGCTAAAATGTTTGTTCCAAAATTATGGTAGATTTTTCTGTTTTTTGGCTTACCATGTTCCGAAGTCTGAGGAAATTACAGGTTGAAATTATCCTGCCAAAAGCCCAGAAAACTTTTTCTCAAGTAGAAATTACTAGAATATAATAAGGTATAATTTTATAAGAGACAGCCATTTTGATTAACTGTTAAAAGTTTAAGGGATCAAGTACTCTAAAACTGTGATTTTTACAGAGCTTAGAATGAAGATAGGTGATCTCAGTGGGCCCATTCTTTAAAATCTCATTATGCCTACCACCTTTCTACCCTATATAACTTTATAAATTCATAAGTGGAATAAAATTTAAACATTAGAATTTTTTATTTTAATAGTGAAATACACTTACTGTATAATTTTGGGAGTCATAAATAAAATGAAAATAAAGACTATCTTCAGCCTACTACCTGAAGATAACACACTGTTGTGGTTTTTCTCCATCATTTTATAAATTTGTGTTGTCTGAATACACAAGTACATACGATAACACTCTACAAATGCCGATGAAATGGATTTTGTCATTGGGAAAGACTTCTTTCCCATATTGTTAGGTATTATCTCACAGCATTTTTTATTATCAAGTTAGTTCACACTGTAAGATTATAATAATACTTTATTGTTGGATATGAAAATTTTCCAATTTTCCTTTCTTCCCTTTCCCCGTTTTCTATTACGGACGTTGCACTGAACATTCTTTGAAATTTTATTTGCATTCATAGCAATTCTTTAAGGGAACATTTTAGAAAAGAATTTCTGGGTCAAGCTCACGCCGGGTTTGGTGACTGCAAACCTGCCTGTCGCGGGGTATCGCGGGGTGCCGCGGGTGCCGGGCTCCTGGACGCAGCTTTACCTGGTGGGTGCGGGGGACGCGGCGCCTCAGTCCCGGGCTGCGCGGTTCCCGCTCGTTGCTAACCGGCGTGTCTTTGTCTTTCCTCCCTGGGGTCCGCTGCGCCCGTGGGGGCCGAAGCCTGGCGAAGCCGTCGCCCCGCAGCGCCGCCATCCTGCGTCCGCCCGCGGGCGCCGTCACCACGCGCCAGGCCGCCTCCAGCTGCCGCGCCAAGCTCCGCGGCGCCGCCAGGGAGCGCCAGCACGCGGCGCGCGCCCTCGGCAAGTCGGCCGCCCCGTGACGCCGCCGCGCGCTCCCGCCGCCGCGCGCTCCGCCGGACCTCGGGCGCCCGGGCCGCCGCTGCATCCACGCATCCACGGTCCCCTCGGCGGTGTCGCGGGCCCCCGCTGCCGCCGCCTGCCCTGCCCCTCGAGACGCCGGGCCACTCACTGCTTCGTGCAACGCGTTTCTTCAGCCCGCCTGCAAAATTCCGGCTTTTTTGAAAAATCTCGCGGCACACAATTCCTTTTCCGTAGTTCTTGTCCCCCAGTTCCCACACAGATTCTTTTCATTATTAGTTCTTCGCAGCCAACTTCGTTTTCTTCACATTAAGGCCTCATCAAGCTCCACTTCCCACTCCCATCTGCCGAAGATTCCTGTTGTCCAAATTCTCGTTGGCCCTTGGGTGGCTAACAAATGCAGAGTTGTATCATGCACAACTATAATTGAACTGTAATTTCTCCTCCCCGTAACTTCAGCTCCAATTACCCTTCCTCTCTTTGGAGTCAGTCCTTGTTTCCAAGGACCTAGCTTGTCACCTTTAGAAACTGGATCCTCTCTAGAATATTGTCCAGTGGTGATCATGTGCCTCTCAAAGCTGCTCCGGGAAGGTTCGTTGGCTGAGCCCCTCTTGTTTTTCCAGGGACTCTGCCCCTGGGTTTACATCGAGGTCGTGCTTCTCCTGGGCTATTCCCCGTGACTGGTCATAGCCAAGGTAGCCGTGACATTCANGTGACATACATGGTCCCTCAATGAACTATTTTGGGGTGGGGGCCCCTCAACTCTTGGCTGAAACTTTCTTAGGACTGCTGCCTTCAGTCTGTAGCCCCTCTTGCTCTTGCCTTTCACAGGTTAGTCAGACCTGCCTTATAGCATGAAGGCCATTTTCTCTCCTCCTGTTTTCTTTTGTCTTTCTCAGGTGTCCCCTCAAAACAACTGCTGCACAGTGACCTCTGTCTTGGTGTCTGCTGCTAGGACCTGAACTGACACACCAGACATTCCATTCTCTGATCACCATCCTCCTATCCTGAGTTCTTTGTTCATTGACCTCATTTTTCTACTGTTGAGCAGGCCATGTCTTGGATATATTTCCTTGGCTAGCCCAGATTCCATAGTCCATTATAATCATGCCTTGAAATGCAATTCTCTCAGCACTCTCAAACTTCAGTTTTTTCCAAAGTATTTTCCTAGCAAAAAATCCAACCCTGGCTGTATATAACCCTTGCTTTGCACTGGCCTGGCTGGAACAACTGACCATTTCCTTTAAGAAAATCACAAAACCCAACCAGCCTGTTCTACTTTGAACACATTTTTGCAAATCCTAAATTGGTGTTTTCCCTATGGTCGTTTAAGTCCCCATGTCTAGACCTACTGTTTCTATGCATGTATCTCCTCAGAGTGTCCCTTTTATTTCATATTTCTGTGAGAAACAAGAGTTGTATACAGACATCCTCATCTTCCTGCTACAGTGTGTGGAAGTGACCTTCCATTTTGTGACTGTGATAAAAGCTTGAAGGCCAGCCCCTTCTCTCAGCTCTGTGGATCTCATTCTCTCTTGCCTTTTGAATAGCTTCAGGTCCCTCTTTCTCTCCTTACCCTTATTTCTCCTCCTCTTAATCAGATGTTCAATTGCAATTAACGGCTCCACGTTTCAGCCAGTTTCTCTAGAAACCCGGAGGCCACCCTTGTTTCTCTTATGACCAGTTCCTTACAAAGCAGACCATCTAATCCATCAGTTTTATTACTCAAATAGGCCTTTTTGTTTTTCTGAGAAAGAATCTTTCTACCTAGTTCTGGTTGGCCTGGAACTCACTATGTAGAGCAGGTTAGCTTTGAATTTGTAATGATCTTCCTGCTTCTGCCTCCTAAGGCCTGGAATTATAGGTGTGCACAATCCTGCCTGACTCAGAATTGTCTTTAATCTGCCTCCTTCCAAATTCAGTACTATCACTTAGTCCTGACCAACATTTTTTTCTCGTGACCTCTGTGTCAGCTGCATGGTCTCTCAGCTACTATTCTTGACCTACTTTATTTAGTACATTTTTGATAACCTGGTGGTTGAAACTTTCTCATCCATTGAACCAAATAAATGGTTGGTTATAGGATAAAACTGACACTCCTTACCATGGCTCACAAAGCCCTGCACCATCTGACCCTTTTTTTTTATTTCTCCAACATCTTCTGTACTCCTCTCTCATTGTTTACCACGTGTGGCCATGCCAGTTCCACTAACCGGCCAAGCAGGATCTTTTCTGTACCTCAGGGGGTTAGTAAATGCTACTATTTCGAAGTTGCCCTCCATGGCCTCCCTCTCCTCCATCGCAATGTATCCTCTAAATGGNTGCAAAGGTTTGAGAGAGGCCTGCCTGGAGCACCATATTGAAAGTAGTCATGACCTCCCAATCATTTCCTCTCCCAGTTTATTTGTAATCTTATTTATATGTTTATTCTATTTTATTTCCTTCTTCCCACACTAGAATGTATGAAGGAAGAGACTGTGTGGGGATGTCTGGATTCTTCAACACTGCATTCTCTGCCCATAGCAATTTTGTGCATATTAGATGCACAATAAATGTCTGCTGAGGGATAAATGAATACATATGTTAATTTTTCTGTTGGGGACTCACTTTCTATTGACTTAGTAAGAGGTAGCTATATATTAAAACCACTAATCATTTGTTTATGCTGTTTGTGCAGACATTCTGCCCTTCTCCAGTATGTGCCAGTTTAATTCTTGATGTCTACGATATACAGAAACATTGTATTTTTCATGACAATAAATATCTTTTATGAGTCCTGCATTTGGTGATATGTTTAAAAAAATCTCTGTATCAGTGTTACATGCATATTTGTTTGTTTCCTTTTATTTTCATTTTTTTGGATTTAAATATTTTCTCTAAATGGAATTTATTTTTGGTATAGGTATGATTAAGGGCCTAAATATTTATTTGGTTGTTACATCATCACTTATTGAAAATTCTTTTTTACTGTTTTGAATAGTTCACATTTATCAAATATTAAATTCTTGTACCTAGAGTGGTTTCTGGATTTATCACTTGTTTGTTGTTCCTGAAGTCTGTTAACTATTGCCGTGGTATCAGTTGCTTTACTCTGTGTTTACAATGAAGTAATATTACTCTTATTTTTAAAAAATATTTTTGTTTTTTGGCTATGTTCTTTCATTCATTATTCTCAATAAGCTTTAGTTATATTTTGGTAAAGTCCAAAAGAAAGCCTACTGTCATTTTCTTTAGGATTGCTTCAAGATTCTGGGTTATTTAAGAAAGAGTTGTAAAGCTTGTACTCTGAAGTCTCCTATTGAAGAGCTTGTCATGTGTCAAGGTTACTGAAGACATCTTGTGTGTCCTTCAGTTTTTTTTTTCTAATGTGCTATAAACTTATTTGTTATATTTTAGCTGTTTTATATTTTGTTGCTATTTGACTGTGATCATTCCCCACCCTCTACCTCTCCGCCATTTTTAAGAGCTTTTATAAAAGCTGTTCCTTGTAGGGTCAATTGATTATATATTTGGTAACTTTTCAGAACTCTCACTAATCCTACTGATTCTTTTCTACATAGCTGATCACTTTAAGCATAAATAATGATAATTTTGTGCTTCTTTTGCTGTGCTTATACCTCATCGAATAAGTGATGGTAATAGCTTTGCTCTTACCCTGACTTTTGCCATCAGTATTTTACTAGATTTTAATGTTAAATACTGGACTCAGATTCAGGCCTTCAGTCAAAGGAAATGATTTTCTGGTTCAAATATACCAAACATCTTTTGGGAAGTTCTTGTTGAATTATATTAAACATTCTTGGCAACTAGAGGTTATCATTTGGTTTTATTTTGTGGTCTATTTCCACAGTGCACTATTATTAACAGATTTCTTAATACTGAGCTATTTCTGCATAAGACAGAGTCTGTAATCATGGTGAACTTCCCCCCATTTTAAGTATAATAATGTTAAATTCAACTCCTTATATTTTAATTGGGGTTATTACATTTATATTCATAAAAAAGGTTAGATTACAATCTTATATTTTTATATTCTTCTTTCTTAGCTTCAGAAGGGGAATTTCTCTATTGTTTTAGGTATAAATTAGTAATGTTGTAGAGCTGTCTATTCCTTGATGTTTTGGAGGAACCCTCTCATAACACTGTTTATAAGATAAAAGATAATTCTCTGAAAAATTTGAAAATTTCTATGGTTTTGTCCTATACAGGCAACCATACTTCTTGAATAGCAACTTTAAAATTATATTTTTAAAAGAAAATCATGCATTTTCATAGAATTTAAAAATATGTTAGATTTCTGCATATATTTATCTTGTAATTAAAAATATTTTTCTCTGTATCTGTGGTTGTAGTGTTTTTCTTATTTCCTAACTTTTTAGTCTTTAGTTGTATTTTTTCTTTTATTAGACTTGCCAGTCTTTTTAAGGCACCAACATTTAAATATCTTATTATCTCTAGTTTTTCTGCTTATATCAATATAATTATTTATCTTATTTCTTTCTTATTTTTATAAGTTTAGTTGTTTTATGAGTGTTTCTTTGTAATTGATGACTTAGATAATTTTTTAATTTCTTATTTAATAATAGGACATAAGACTATAAACTTACCTCTGGGCACAGCTTTATTATGTAGCCTTTTACTGTTACAGTAGCTGTCTCTATTTCGTTTTTAACTGGTGTAATTTATGATAGTGTTTTGAGTTTTCTCCCTTGTTAATTCTGCTTTCTTTAATAAAAAATAAGTTTATTAATATTTATGTTGCTATTTTAATAAAGAGCTAATTTTATTTGTAAGAAGTGAGCTTAACTGTGAAATGAGTTTATCTGAAGTAGCATGCAAGCACCACCATAGAGTTCTCCTTTGGGAGATGCCACCAACAATGCTGGCTAATGTCAGCTCTAATTACAGACAGCAGAACTTGGAGTTATCACTACTACCAATAATTTACTGAAATAGAAATTTCTTCACTGTCCTAGTCACTCATGTAAAAGTCAAGAAAGATCTTAAAAATGTTTATGGTATCAGTAGCCATTGAGTAATATGAAATTTTTGTTTGTTTGTTTGTTTTGTTTTTCGAGACAGGGTTTCTCTGTGTAGCTTTGCGCCTTTCCTGGAACTCACTCGGTAGCCCAGGCTGGCCTCAAACTCACAGAGATCCGCCTGCCTCTGCCTCCCGAGTGCTGGGATTAAAGGCGAGCACCACCACTGCCCGGCGNGTAATATGAAATTTAAAAGGTCATCTAATAATTAGAAAATTTCCATTTAAATTTATGAAATCAGGAAGGATTGCATATTTTTAATATGGACGTCTCAAATTTTGTCATTAGAAAAGCTTTCTTTTAGGCTTAGAAAAAGTAGTTTTAAAAAGTTTATTTTTTTAAAAAATTATATTTCATGTACAGAAAGTAAATAAAAACTACCCATAATGCCGTTATCTAAAGAAAAGCACTGTTAAAATTTTGTTTTATTTCCTTCTAAGATAATTAATGCGTGCCTTGTCTCTTTCTTTGGGACAGAAGCAGGCTCAGTCTTCCACAGAGGCTTCTGTTTCTTTCAGGACGCTTCCTTAAAGCATGAGTGGAGATGGTGGGGAAGTGCTCATCTCAGTAGTGGTGGAGGAGAAGGGGCACTCTGCTCTGGTTGCTGGTGTCTGTGCTGCCTGTGCCTCAGGTGTTAAGCTTAGCAGAAGTACTTTTTGTAATATTCTAGAACTACTCTCACTGAGAGCAGTGATTTTGTTTGATTTCATTTGTAGTATTCTCAGAAGTCTAGGACCAATAGATATATGGATATGCACACATACCACTCAAAATTTGGAAATTTCCTGCTTATTTGCAGATCTGGAGGTTTACAANCTACTTCTTTTTATAGACAAGTCTTTTAGAAGTTCTGAATTACAAGAGGAGAGTCTGTTTTAAAATATGTATCTCAAACTTTTCCTTGTGCAGCACTTTCTTTTAGTAAGACTTGTTAGTAGTTTTAAATTTTTGTGAGTATGTGTGTGTACCTTCGTGAGTGTGTCATGTGTGTAAGTGCCTGCAAAGGCTGGAAGAAGGTGTTGGGTACCCAGNAGGAGGAATTACAGGTGGCTGTGAGCTGCCTGATGTGGTGTTGGGAACCGAACTCAGGTCCTCTGGTAGAACAGAAGCACTCTTAAGCCGCTGAGCCATCATCTCCCTAGCCCCATTTGTAGTTTTTATGGAGTTTTGACAACAGTTTGTTTTATCAGCTAAGTGATTCTTAAGGTAGTAAACTCTTGGTGGTTTAAAACACACATCGAAAAACTTTATTTGGACTGCCTCTTGTACACTGAGGAGTTAGTTCCTGGATTGCCTCCAGACTGAAACAAGGGAGGTCCCTGTTTTGGACCCCATGCTTATAGGACCTTATTCAGGCCCTTTGGTGACAAGTGACAGTGTGAAGATCCTGTTGATTGGAGGAATTTGTCCACTTGGAACCTGAGCCCTCTTTAGGCTACATTTTGGGCTCTTGGCACCCAGGGAAGTCTTGCCTAAGAGCTTCACCTTCCATTCTACTCTGATGAACTCACTGGCCCAAAGTAGGGCTAAAGAGAGCTGTCCATTGAGATTGTAAAGGTATCTGAGTGGGTAAGAGCATTGGCTGTCCCTCCAGAGGAGCTTGGTTCATTTTTGGCACCTGCATGGTCTTAGAACTAACGCCAGGTCTTCTGGTTTCTGCAGGCCCCAGATCCCGGGCATACATGCAGTGCACAGACGTATATGCAGGCAAAATTATATATATGAGGGCTATCTGCTGAGCTTGCTCACATTTTGATTTTACAGGTTGGAGACTTGTTCTGCTTGTGAGGCCTCTCAAGGGGAAAACGCCCATGAAGCCCTGAGTTAGGGACCAGGCCACTGTGTTCCAGCATAAGACTCTGAGAAGTCCAAGAATTCTAAGTTTAAATGTGGCTTCCTAGTAAATTATGAAGGTGAATTTAGCTTTCAGCCCCATCAGGCAATGTTGTGATACACAGGATTCTCTCTCAAGTAGCACCCTATGGCAAACTTCCTTTGAAACTTCCAGACTTCCCAGTATTCTTTAGGAGTGCACAGCTTGCTTCTAGCCTTCAAACTCACTGCAAACATCTACAGGTGTATTGATATAGAGCAATAAGACTTTTTTTTTTTGATACAGCGTCTCTCTACATAGTCCTGGCTATTCTCAAACTCATTATGTAGACCAGGCTTGTTTTGAACTCATGTAGGTCTGCTGCCTCTGCTGGGATTAAAGGCGTGCACCACCACACCCGACTATTAGGACATATTTTATGAATTTATATAATATTTATGCTCCTGTATCTGTAGTGTATGCATGTGTATAGGTGCAGCTGCCCATGCAGGTGTGTTTGGAGGCCAGGGGTTGAGCTAAGGATGTCTTCCTTAACCTCTTTTCTTACATACATGTGTGTGCACATATATGTATGTAATAATTTATTTGAAAATGTCATACATAATAATGTGTTTTGATCATACCTATCTCATACTCCACCATTGGTTGATTTGTAACTTGAAAGCATTTGGACATGTGGCATACATTTGCAATTTACTGTAGCACCAGACTCTGTAGATGTTTGCAGTGAGACTGATGTTCGAAGGCTAGAAGCAAGCTGTGCACTCCTAAAGAACACTGGCAAGTCTGGAAATTTCAGAGGAAGGTTGCCATAGGGTATTATTTGAGACAGAATCCTGTGTATCACAACACTGCCTGATGGGGCTGAAGGCTTAGAATGAAGCACCTGAGCCTTTGGTCTTGGGATAGCCCATAAATTGGGCAATAAGCACTTTTGCAGGGACTCTGAACCATAAAGAATTGAAGATCAGAGGCCCTTACTCCCAATTATTGGACTGCAGAAGCTTCCAGAATTGTTCTGTGTTCTAGCAGTCTTCTCAGAACATGACTGATTTTGGTTTTGATTCTTTTTAATAAAAAAAATCATACCAGTAAGTGGAAAGTTCAGAATTTTGTTTAGAAAATTAAGCTAATAACTTACCTCTCATACCTATATAAGGTAGTATAAGGCCTTCAGCAACAAACTTGTAAAACATCCAAAATGCTACAAAAAGAAGTGCATGATGCCTTGAAAAAGTAAGAGGGAGGGACTTTTCTGTGTCTGCAAGTTCAGGGAATGTTCCAGAAAAACATTTTATGTTTACCTAAAATACATATATAATATACTTTAGTGTGTGTGTATACACACAGTTTAAATGAAGTTATACCACTGGGGTGATAATACTCCCCCAAGAGGCACAGACTATCTAATGAAAACCCTAGTGCTAACCCCTTTAAGTTGTTGGTCATACTCCCAAACAATACAGTCTATGATTGTTGCCCTTGGTTGCCTCCCAGAACTTGAAGGAAAGATCTGATTCCTGAAGACAGATACTCCAGACACAGGAGGTGGAGGAATTGAGCTGGAATTGACCTGGACACTTCCTCCGTGAAGACCAACTCTCATAGCATCTGAAGGTGCTTTGGAAGCTTCCTAGGGAGGAAAGCAGTCAATATCCAGGTGTAAAGCCTAGGAACCACAACAATGACCAGTAANGCAGGATACCCCCAAGGGTATAATAGTGGCACTTTTATCTTGGGGCTAACCAACAGTCATCTAATTGGACTTAAGGCTAGCTCAATAGGAGAGAATTCATTCTTCAAACTGTAAATCTGTCCAACTAACCTATATCTGGTGAACTCATGAATCCTAGAGGAGAATATAGTACTACCACTTTCCTAAACCAGTATAATTTCTAATTGCATTTTAAATATTTATCCTTATACCCACAGATAAATGTAGCTCTCATTCCTCATCAAAGAAGCTCTTTTTTGCAGCAGGTGGGTCACCATTACAGAAACACACAACTGCTCAAAATGCAGAGAAAAATCAACCNTGGAGTGCCCGACCCCAGCTGATAAATCTACAATACGACCCCTACATTGAAGGCTCAGGGAACACTGTAGAAGAGGGGCTGGAAGATTGTAAGACTCAGGGGACCAGGAAGTCTACTGCAAGATATATATGACAGGGAAGCTGCACTCATGAAATCTCAACAACATGGTTGCCTAAGTAAGACCTGCACAATGACAACACCAAGTGACATGCCAACATGGATGGAGAAAATTTCACAAGGTCCCACCCTAGATGAAGACTACAGGCAATTACTGGTTACTGAGAAGGGGAGAATCAGTCTTCTCCAGGAATACGATCCCGTATAACAGTGGTTCTCAACTGGGGGCATGTATGTTTAGCTATGTCTAGAGATTGAACTGACTGTCATGATTGGGTAGGAGTGGGGTGGGTTGGAGGTGAGAGGGACTGTTAAATGTCCCATAGTTACAGGACAAGAAATGAAAGTCCTGCACAGAGAAGACCTATCTAGTCCAATGCACCATGACTGGGAAGGCCTGCCTCAAATCATGTGTGTCTTTCTGAAGAAGCCTTGCCTGATCTCTGAGAATTACATAGTGTGATCATAACTTGAGGTATGAAACTACAAAGTAATTTCTATTGTGATATTCAACTGCTCTTTTAAAATGGCTCTGTGGAGGCTTATTCCTTCCCTGTTCTTGTATGAACACTTGGGCAGACCCCATGAATTATTACTCATTGTTATGTAATGAACAAAGACTCTTTATTCATTTTAAACCACCTAGCACATTCCCAAGAAAATATCTTGTTCTCTGAAATAATGAAAACTCCATCCTCACCTTGAAGTTGAGTCTCTTTGAGCTGCAGAAAGAAGGTGTGGCAGGGTTCTGCTCCCAAAGCTATGGGTTGGAGCCTGAGGACAAAGGAACCGTGAAGGTTCTTAATAGCCAGGAAGTGTAGTGAGTTGGCTTAGGGATCACTGGGTGTGGCATGTACTTATAGTTGATTTTCTCTTCTTAATTTACCCTTAGCTCTTCCACTGGATGTCCCTTTTAGCAGTTCTATACTCTCCTGTAGCTCGGGGTTCCTGAAAACAAAACAAAACAGCTGAGAAACCGCAGTAGTTTTGTTTTGTTTTAATTTCCAAGATGCTATAAACTAACATGTTTGAAAACACACATTAAAAAAAGATTTGGAAGACAAAATGAAAGGAAAAGAAATAAATAGAAACCCATATTTGAAATGTTAACACTAAATANTGTTAATTAATCTATCAAACAGATAGAAAACTTTCTAAAATTTAAGGGATTTTTGTACCTTTTCCANCTAGACAAGTAGAAGTTTAGGATCAACACCTTCCTTCCGACCCCACGTGCAGAGCAAGGGTCTGGTAGCATTTTGCTTGTTCCTTCCTGGGGAACAGTAACATTTGATCTCTCTCCCCCGAAGCTGGCTTTCCTCAGACAGTGACTTAATCTCCCTCCCCCATTCCCCATTCTCTAACTTCCTCCCCTTTCTCTCCATGACAAGGAAGGCATCCTGTGCCTTAGCATAGGTCTTCGAGTACAGATTGCCCAGTGAGGCTCATCTCTGGCTCACTTCCCAGCTGCAAGCCAGTAGGTGTTCTTCAGGGGTCAGCAGAATCATTGTCCACTTCCCCAAAGATGTTCCCTGAAGCCTGTGATTCTGGGACTTTATGTGGGAAATAGAACTGTGTATTATCACTTAGATTCTTCTTTCTATAATATAATATAATATAATATAATATAATATAATATAATATAATATAATATAATATAATATAATAAATATATAAATGATAAAACAAAAATTAACACATCAGAACTGTACAAAACAAACAAATAAAAGGAAAAGAGCTCAAAAGAAGGCACAAGAAATGGAGACCCATTCATTTGCTCACTCAGGCATCCCATAAAAAACACNAAGCTGCAAGCCATAACATATATGCAAAGGCCACTCTTTCCATATCCTTTTCCACAGGGTTCCCTGAGCCCTGAGGGGAGGGAGACATCCCATTTAGGGCTGAGTGTTCCAAGGTCTCTCATTCTCTGATAATGTCTGGGGGTGTGTCTCTGTATATATTCCCNTCTGCTGTAGGAGGAAGCTTCTCCAATGATGCCTGAGTAAGGCACTGATCTATGAGAATGTCATTAGGAGTCAAAAAGGTTGTTAGAGCGGGAGATTATACTGGATAATCCAGGTGGACCCAGTGTAATCAAGGGTACTTGTAAGTGAAAGAGGAGGCAGGAGGATGGGAATAGGAGACATGACATCAGAATCAGAGGTT
Source organism: Neotoma lepida (assembly GCA_001675575.1). Taxonomy (NCBI): domain Eukaryota; kingdom Metazoa; phylum Chordata; class Mammalia; order Rodentia; family Cricetidae; genus Neotoma; species Neotoma lepida. The sequence continues at coordinate 21,253 of LZPO01117153.1, forward strand.
CGAGAAATACCCTCTTTGGAGATAAGAGCCCGGGGNATCGGGAAAGGAAGGAAGGCTCTTGAGAGACTCCCAGAGGAACAGGCCCGCTCACACCTTGATTTTTGCCTAATGAAACTTCAGATTTCCTGAGTATACGATAGGAATTTGTGTTGTTTTGAGTCACTAGCTTTGTGGTCATTAGTTATAGCAGAAGTAGGAAATAAANGCAAGGGAAAGTCAGCCCCAAACACTGCAACCCCAGACTTGAAGCCCCAAACAGTCACAATTAGTCTGGGTAGCCTCTTTAAAGGACATGAAGTCAGATTTCAGTTTTATTTAGTGTGGTGCTTGCTTCCTTACTAGCACAGTTCCCCTTTAAGCAGCTTCGTTACTTATAAGTGAGGGGAAAAAGAATTAAAGTCCAGACTTTACTGTCTCTTATACACATCTAGATTTGTATAAGAGACAGGTTCCCCTTTAAGCAGCTTCGTTACTTATAAGTGAGGGGAAAAAGAATTAAAGTCCAGACTTTAACTGCCAGTGCTTAATGACCAACTTACAAATTTTGAGCTGAATTATAAAGATTCCTCCGATTAGAAACCTTAACTTTGCAGTTTTACCTTTATGCCATTCCTGAACATCAATTAGTGAGCAATTTCACACCTATGATGGCTTTCATAATTTTCTCTGTGTAGAAATTATATTTTAAGCAAATAATATTTGAATGCCCCATGCAGGTTTCTTGTTAGTAGTGTTAGCATGGGTCCAAAGATGACATAT
>LZPO01117153.1:24286-38479 GCA_001675575.1 Neotoma lepida
GCCCATTGGCGTAATACAAAGACCAGAACTTCAGAGATGGCCTTTAGTAGTGCATTTCCATGGTCCCAAGATGCCGCTTTGAAACTGGCAACTNTGTGGCTCTGGCTTCAGTGGTCCTTGAGTATCTGACACTGTTGCTGAGTTCACACATACCTCCTGTCAGTGCTAGCAACTGGCCCATTGTCTCTAGGACCTTCTGGGACCTCCAACAGTGGCATCCNCCAGGCCTGCCACAGTTGAAGGACCTCATAGCAAATGCAGATATCAAGAAGATTCCTCAGTGGAATACTACAGCAGTCTCTGCATGTCAATCATTCCTGCTTGGCAGGATGTCTGTTGACATGAGATTACTACAACGTTTATTACAGCATGGTATTATAAGGAATGTTTTTGTGAATAAACTGTGCATNTTCAAATGGCAAATCTTGTATGGACATCCTAATTGTCCAGTGTCTCACAGCCCACTGGCTGTATTCTCTCCAAAAGTATAGTTATAATTTTGAAAAATTTTAGAAGTTATAAAATTAAATATAAATATATCTGATGGTTTAGAAATTTTACTTCCAGGTAATTACATAAAGGAAATCAAGGCATTTGTCTACTTTAAGTCTTAAACAAGTCTATTCACATCAGCTTNACTCATAATAGCTAACTAGTGGAAACAACCCAGGTATTATTCAAGAGGAGAGTGGGCAAATGTGGTATGTACATATAGTAGGCCACGACTTGAAAATCAAAAGGAATAGAACTCAGGAATAGTACCCACAAAACATGGATCAATCTCAAAACATTATGTGGAATAAAACTAACCTCACACAAAAAATTTAGTAACGCATAACTCTATTTCAGCAAAATTTTAGATAGGCAAAAATTGATGTATCATGAAAAATTCAGAACAGTAGTTTCCTCTCATATGGGGGAAGTAGGTTAGCTGTAGAGGACCTAAAGGAACACTCTGAAATGANGATCATGTTCCATAACTTGTTAGGGGTTTGAGTTAGACAGGGATATGCACTTGACAATATGTAATGAATGTCTTAGTTTTTCACTTCACTGTATATAAAGTTATTATGAAAAAGTAAAGTGAGCTAGAAATAAATATTGAACTCTACTTGATGATATGTACACTAATGATGTGCTTAGAAGTGACATGTACTAATGTCTGAAACTGACTTTGAAAGGTATTNAAAANAAGATGAATAAATCAAGTATAGTGGCTGATTACATGTCTGNAGNCCTAGCACTTGAGAGGCAGAAGCAGGAAGATTTCCACACATTTAAGGCTAGATTACTCTACATAATGAGTTCTGGACCAACCAGGGCTGCATAATGAGTCTGTGTCTCAAAAAGAGCAATACCGTGATCATCATCATCATCATCATCATCATCGTCATCATCATCATCATCATTATAACAATAACAACAAATAAGATTAATAGAGTATGGGTGTAAGAATTAATATGTCAATTTAAACACAACAAAATGTTAGGCTATAAAGCAGAATTTGAAAAATGGAGGGCTTGGGGAGATGGTTCAGTCAGTAAAGGGCCCAGAGAGTAAGCATATGGATATGAATTTGCATCTCTAGCCACCACATAGTAGCCACTCATAACGGTGTGTGTCTGCCATCCCAGAGCTGGGGGACGGAGACAGGTGGATCCCTAAAGCTCATTGGCCAGGCAGCCTTGCCAAATCTGAGCTCAAAATTCAGCAAGAGACCCTTTATCAATAAATGAGGTGCAGACAAAGAAAAGGGAGGACACTTGATGTTGACACACACAGCATAGCACACAAACTCATATGCACACACAAAAGTGGATAGAGGGATGAATAAAAGAATAAATATGTTATATCAAGTGTAAACAATTGTCAAATAAGGAACGAGAGAATTGGGAGAATTCAGGTGAATACTGCAGTATTTCCCAGCTTTTCTGTATAGTTTAAAAGTTCTATAATTTGATGTTGGAGAATATCATATCAGCACTTATGTATTCCACATGTGTAGGGACATTTACCTATTGCTGAGGCCTACTCCTCTGTTTTTCTTCTTCCCAGACACTGTATTTCAGTTTTGGGTTTTGCTTGTGGTGTTTGACTTCTGGCCACTCAACGTACTTACTCTACCACACTTTCAAGTTCTAGATGTCTTCAGTCTCAGCTTCTTGGCTGTTCCTTGNACCATTTAATTCCCNCCCTCAGTGGATCTTAGCCACGATAACTCAGTTGGCCTTGGTTTAAATTACAAATTTTCAGCNTTATGAAGGTATGCAATCGAACTTTGAAGTTTGATCTGTCTCTGAGCTAGCAGTATGTGCTGTAATGTGCTCTGGTGGTCCCAGTCAGTGACAGCAAGCTGCTGTTTCCAGTCAGTTGCAAAGATAAGCAACTGTTCCTCTGCAATGCCCTGTGCTGCCAAGTCCAGATGTTTGGTAGGGTAGGTAGGTATATTTAGTGCCTTTTCAACCTAGGCTGTTTTCAATTTACTATGGGTTCCTAGGATGCAGCCCCGTCACAGGTGAAGAAGCATTGTATTTATCTCTTAGTTTCTTTAAGGAATAAAGGAAACTGCATGAAGACCTCAGACATGTCCTGGCACATGTTGAGAAAGCACCCAATGTTAACTGCTGCAACTGTCACCACCCTTGTTATTTTCTTATGTTATATCCATTGCTGTCCCTCCTGAACTGGGATAAGCTGCAAAGCCATCATGGGTGTATTTAGCAGCAAGAGTTCCCCAAGGGTTTCATGTTTCTTTCTCTCTCTTGGAAAGACCTTTATTATTATTCTTTTTCAATTTAAATAAAGTTAACTTAGATCTATTTCCCCATGACTTAGAACTATTAGATGCATTTGCAGCTACTGCAAGGGGTGTATGCTTTACTTTTTAAACCATATTGATTTTTTCAGAAAGGATATCATATTAAAAGTAAGGATCCATCTTAATTCCACATACACCTCATAATCTTTCATCTTCTAAAGGCAGCAATCTTCATATTCTTTCTTCTGTGAATCATAAGGGCTAAACTGAAAAATCAATTCTTCCTGAGAAAGGAGAAAAGGACTGTTATTAAGAAGTAAAGAATAGTCTAAGGATAGTGTGAGCAGAAGATCAATGGAACCATTGGAGATGCCGTTAGTTGCCTACTAAAAACTAAACCATCACCTCGGGCTGTGGATGATAAACGTGGCTATCCCCATCTGAACCAATCTGTGGAAATGTAGGCACATTCTCATAAGCCTCAGCTCCCAGAATCTTAGCCTTTTACTATTCTCTCAAAGCCCACTAAGCACAACCACTAAGAATATTAATCAAACTAGATAAATGCAGCACACTTAAAGCATAATTTTAGTATAATTGAATATTTTTTTTTTTGGTTTTTCGAGACAGGGTTTCTCTGTGTAGCTTTGCACCTTTCCTGGAACTCACTCTGTAGTCCAGGCTGGCCTCGAACTCACAGAGATCCACCTGCCTCTGCCTCCCGAGTGCTGGGATTAAAGGCGTGCGCCACCACCGCCCGGCTATAATTGAATATTTTTAAGCTACTCAGAAGTCTATACTAATTATAAGCATTCAGTTAGAAGTTTTAAAAGCCAGAAAATACAACTTTTATTACAAATACTCAATTATGTTTATTATATAATAATGGTAAATTTATAGAATGCTTGGGCTTGAGAACCTTAAGTTGAAATAAGATAGTAATAGTATTTGATCAGAAGTCCCTAAAATATGTAAACATTGTGTTGAAGCAGCTTACCAGTGTGTCAAGGAAGTCGTGGAAATGCAAGTACAAAGGGCAGAGGTCTACAGATGAGCACATGTGAAATCTTGGCTGAGATAAAAGCTGAGAGGAGGTTCACTGTCAGAAGAAGCAGTTGTGAAGTGCAGAGTACAACAGACTACAGTGGGTACTCCCTTTAAGTGGCTACTTCTTTCCAAGTCTCAAGTCCCACAAACAATGACAAAGAAAGAACCACACAACCAAAGAACCCACAACCAATTGCAAAGGGCCTCACTTTGTAGCCCAGACTGGGTGTGTACTCATGATCCCTTTGCCTCCCAAGTGCTAGGAATACAAGTGCATACCACCATGCCTGGTTAGGAAGGTTTAAAGCTCCTAGGCCATACCTAAGATCTCCTTGGGTGGGCATTCACATTTCTTGACTGGGAGTGTGGTTGTGTTTTAACTTGGGGGATGCTTAGACCTAAGGATCTCTCCAGTGCACCATGCTGTACCCAGCTAGATATGGAAGTGGGTGGAGACAATGGTAGCTGAAAAGCAGCAGCTGAAACTGAGTTGATGCACCTGAATGAAACTCCATTCCATGCTCCAGCAGATAAGAATGGTGGCTGATAATGCTACTATTAATACACTTGCTGGCAATTCTTTATCATGTAGGTGAAGGCCCTCAGTCAACAAGCTGGGGATGGGTAGGGCAGCAGACGAAAGGAAGCTGGGGCGAGTCCATTCTAGTTACCTCTGTGGTGATATATTGTGTACTCCAATAAAGCTTACTTGGGGATCAGCAGACAGAGCCAGCCATTAAATTAGATATAGATGTCAGGCAGTGGTGGCACACACCTTTAATCCTATCACTCAGGAGGCAGAGATCCATCTGGATCTTTATGAATTCAAGGCCACACTGGGCTACATGAGAGAAACAGAACCAGGCAGCAGTGACACATGCCTTTAATCCCAGGAAGTAATATGGTAGGACACAGAAAGGTATATATAAGGCATGAGGAAAGAGGAACTTGCTCTCTTGAGGCTGAGGNTTTCATAGAGGTAAGCTAGTGGCTGGCTGTTCTTCTCTGATCTTTCAGCTTTCACCTCAATATCTGGCTCTGGGTTTTCTATTAATAAGATCATTTAGCAATTTGTGTTACACACCTCTTTTTTACAAACCTCATTTCCATGGTTTACCCAGGCACTCAAGTGATGATGTCTATATTTTGAAAGGGACCCCTCATAGAAGAAACTGCAGAACATCCCTGACAATCAGTTGGAAGAGGCATTTTTTTTTTTGAGACAGTATCTCACTATGTAGCCTTGTCTGGCCTGGAACTCAATATGAAGACCAGGCTGGACCTGGACTCACAGAAATCTGCCTCCTTCTGCCTTTTGATTACTGGAGTTAAAGGTGTGCACCACCAGGCCCAGCTCAGAGGAAGCTTTCTTAAGGTAGTCAAATGTCTTGCTGACTTTAACAGGTTAGTCAACTTACTTGGAACTACAGTGTCTTTGCTGACTTCCAATGTTCAGTTGATTTCAATGCTTTCCTAGCTATAGAGTGTCTTGGGGTTTCCATTGCTGTGAAGAGACCCCATGACCACAGCAACTCTTATAAAGGACAACATTTAACTGTGGTGGCAGCTCACAGTTTCAGAGGTTCAGTCCATTATCATCATGGTGGGGAGCATGGTGGCAAGCAGCAGGTGTGGTGCTGGAGCTGAGAGTCCTTACCTCTTCATAGGCAGGCAACGGGAAGTNGAGTGACTGTCACACTGAGGGAAACTTGAAAAAAGAGAGCTCAAAGTCCACCCCCACAATGACACACTTCTTCCAACAAAACCACTCCAACTCCAACAAGACCACACCTCCTAATAGTGCCACTCCCTTTGGGGGGGCATTTTCTTTCAAACCACCACATAGAGATATTAAGAATTGAGATTTTTTTTTATCTATTTCCGACCGAGTTCTGTTTTGAGGGTCAGTTACTAGCTTCCATATTATTGTATTCTATGATGGTGGGGGAATGTGAAGGCAGCCTCCTTATTGGTGCCTGTGATGGCAACCAAGACCCAGTTCCCTCTTCCCCTGGATCTCCATCCCACTGAAGAACTTCAGCTCCTTTCCCTCTATGTCTTTTACCCATGNGGAAAGTCAGGAAGCAGTGTGTGTCCCCAGGGCCTACTGCACAATAATATGTCACATCTAAGAGGGCACTCACTACTTAAATCACAGACACTATTGGTTTGTAGAATTATTGTCATGGTGTCCTTGTATGCTATAGCTCACCAGAGCTGATTCAAAGAGGGATAGATTTGCACAAAGACTTGAGAAGTACCACAATAATCTCCCAAAGTTCACATTTTCTTTAAGTTCATCAAGTCCTACAGTATGAGCATTGGCTTACAAGAAACAGCTCTGTAAGGATGAACATGGCCAGAAGAAACAGGAATGAGCAGTGTGAGGTTCATGGAGGAATAGGCATCAACAGAAATAGACAGGACTTATTACAGTGCCCACGACTCATGGAGGCACACATTAAGAATACCACCAGAACGACTGCACAGGCAGTGGGCTACTTGGGACCTTTGATTTCCTTCTTCCCTATTGGAAGACATACTGCCCACTGTTTCTTAGAAAGGAGGACAATGTGGCATTTCCTACCACACCTTTGCAGAAGGACCAATGCTTCAAAGTTGCCTCCTGTCACCCCCAGTTTACTTCCTCTTTGTTTTCTCCCCTTGTTAAGTCCCCCCTACCTCTCCACCAATTCACACAGCTAAGCTGCATGCCCTGGCCATGCCGCCTCCACACCAGCCTGGGAGCCTCATTATTACCTATAATTCCAGAGAACTACGGGAAATCCTGCTGTGCCATGACCAATGTCTGTGGTGTGGCCATAATAGTCTTTCTAAAAAGATGAAGATTAAAAACAAAATAGCAGAAAGCCTACAATATTTTAAATATGATTTCCACAAGTATTATTTCTGTTAATCTATGGAAATAAGCCACTTAAGTATAATGGCTTATAACACACACACACACACACACACACACACACACACACACACACACACACACTCTAGTTAGATCAACATTGACCTTTCCTTGCATGTAAGAATGCCAATTGTATAATGAATCTTTAACACATCTCACGTATAGTGCTAACATCTAAATTTTGTGAAGAACCAAGGATGTTCATCATTCTGAGACTGTTTTGAAAACTCTCATCCCAGAATAGAACAGTGATCAGCCCACACAGGGGGCTCATAACTAACTGGGACCATGACTGTACTACCACTTGTGTGCTTTTGAAGGTTGTTTTGATTTTGTTCAAGTACTGTTGTAGGTTTTTTTTCTCTTTTGGAGGACCCTCCACCCAGTTCCCAAATAAATCACACAAGGAGGCCTATTCTTACTTATGAATGCCTGGCCTTAGCTTGGCTTAGTTTCTAGCCAGCTTTCCTTAACTTAAATCATCCTGTCTATCTTTTGCCTCTGGGCTTTTCCCATTTTCTTACTTCTGTAAATCTTACTCTTACTCTGTGGCTTGCTATGTAGCTGGGTGGCTGGCCCCTGGAGTCCTTCTCCTTCTCTGGCTCCTAGGTCTCCAATCCCTTTTCCCAGATTTCTCCTTCTATATATACTCTCTGCCTGCCAGCCCCACCTATCCTTTCTCCTGCTTTGCTGTTGGCTGTTCAGTTCTTTATTAGATCATCAGGTGTTTTATGCAGGCAAAGTAACACAGCTTCGCAGAGTTAAACAAATGCAACATAAACAAAAGTAATACATCTTAAAATAATATTCTGCTACATTCAAGGCTGTAGGAGAGAGGCAAAAAGTGGGATTTGTGAGGGTGAAAAACCTTCCTACCAAGCTATCTAACACNGAGTCATTTCCCAAGTCNATTATCTGGGTATAANTAAGAAACAAACTACTATGTAAGAGTAGATACTTGCAAGGAGAATATTGTAACAGAATGTGCCTTCAAAATACTCTGAAGAAATATGCTTTGCCTGTTGACTTTTCAGAGGTCTCTTGTGTTCATTCCATAAATAACTTCTGGATTTTTCACAGTTCTTTTTGGAGGAATGGGGAAAAGTATGTCTATCCCATATTCCCAGAAGCAGAATTTTTAAATTTAAAAAAGTAGTATATATTTAATGTATTAATTGACCAACATCCTTCTTAAGNTATGTGCCAGGAAGTAAAGAACATATTTTATTATAGCAAGGCCCACACAGCTTTGCAAAAACCAGTGGGATACCCTAGTAAACCATTTCATTAACAAAAATGCTAGATGCTTATATTGCCTCCTGCTTGGTTTAAATAACCAACATATGGCCCTAGCTGGTCTTGAATACACTCATGGTAACTAATTTTCACATTGTTATTCATGCACTTTCTTTCCTATANCAGAAGGAAAAGCTGCTGCTTTTGGAGTATAAATGTAAAGACCTTGAGCAGAGCAGAGTCCCACACATATCCATCTCATTTCTCCACATTGCGCCACACCTAGCTCCACCAAAGCCTCAAGGTATGTCTGCTAGTATCTGGAAACAAGAACTTNAAGAGAATTGCCCTTGACCTCTGTGTCAATCTACAAGGATGCAGGTTTATGAAATCTGTAGTTCTGAATTTGCAACATTCTGGCCAGAAACACCATCTGTCCCTTTATTTCTTTGTGTCTCTGTCTCATTCTCTTTCCTCCTCAAGAAAATCAAAGTTAGGTGGTTATTTACATTTTTGAAAGCATCTCTGAGAACTTGTAAAGCATTTTAAAGGTTTAATTTTAAATAGGATTACTGTGTCCTGCTATTTCTTTCTCTATACTAACAAGTAAGTCGCTTGTTGTATTATTTTGTCAGAGTTTATCTCAAATTATATCTATGCAATCCAGGAGATTCATCCAGTGAATGAGTCTTTTCAGATTATAAGGTCCTCACATCATGTACTTCATTCTAATGCAATGAGATTTATCTAGTGTCTAGAAAGTGTTACCGGCTGGAAAGGTTGAGGAGAGAACAGTGACCCTTGCCTGTTACAGGGTCAGAGTCTGGTAGGCAGGAGAGATGTGCAACTACTAGAAGAATTCTGATTTGAAGAAAACTTCTGTCGAATGCCATACCACAGGTAATAATTCAAATTCAAAGTTATGTATGGTTTACCATAAAAGATGTTTCCAAAGATTGCTGATTTATTCAAGATGCTATAATCTCAGAACTGTAAAGCTGTAAGGACACTTGGAGTCAAGTACTTACTAAGATGTGAAACTCAAGGTCCAAAGACTTTATTTTACAAGAAAGAAATTTCCTCTGCAACTATGACATGTAAAACNGGTGTAGTTGTGTGCTCTGCCATGCTGTTCAGTGGTCCACTTGAGAGCTTAAATTAACTTAGGTTAGGATTTTGCTGGGTGCTAGGCTATTACTAAAGACAGTATCAATGGATTTATTTGGATAAAATATCACCTATTTATAAAATGAAATAAGTGGGGGAATATTTGATATTAGGCAATACTTTTTATGTTTAAATGAGAGAGGCATTATAGTAATGTTATCTTTAGAGATAGAAAAGGAAATAGCTAGGTACACATGGCATGAGGACTTGGGTTATTCTCAAAATAACACAACAAGAATAGGATGGTAGAAAAGGTGATCTTCAAGCTGTTGGCTAATTTTTGAAAAAAGCAGATGTTCCCCCCTCTGGTCACAGGATGAAATATGTGAGGAGAGTGATGGCTAAGAAAGAGCTCTTGGNTTGAGTTGCTAGGTATCACGATCACATTTAAGAAAGGATTTTCTACACTAGTGGAGTCAGCAGGATCAGAATATGTTNTATTTCCAGCCCTTAAGAAGGGAGACCTTAAGAAGTAGAAGAGGCAGTGATATTGTACTGGGTGGTTTTCTGTTTCAACTTGACCCAAGCTACAGCCATCAGAGAGGAAAGAGCCTCAGCTGGAGAAATGCCTCCTTGAGATCCAGCTGTAAGGCATTTAATTAGTGATCAATGCAGGAGGGCCCAGCCTCTGGTGGGTGGTGCCATCCCTTGGCTGCTGGTGCTGGGTTCTATAAGAAGGTGAGCTGAGCAAGCCAGGGAAGCAAGCCAGTAAGCAGCTCCCTTCCATGGTCTCTGCATCAGCTCCTGCCTCCAGGATCTGCTGAAGTATAAGCTGCTGTGGGATGTCTTTCTGTGTGCTGTAAATATGTGTTTTTTTGGTCTATAGCAAGGCAGCTTAGAGGCAGGCAGGAAATCCAAGTAGAGAGACAGGAAGAAGGTGAGAGACACCAGCCACTGCCGAAGGAACAACATGCCAGCAGACCGGTAAGCCACAGAATACATGGCAAAACATAGATTAATAGAAATGGGTTAATTTAAGATATAAGAGCTAGCTAGCAAGAAGCTTGAGCCATAGGCCATGGTCATACAGTTCGTAATTAAGATAAGCCTCTGTGTGTTTACTTGGGTTTGCCAGACAGAAACTTAACAGAGAAATAAGGGAACTAACAGATACTATGACNCAAATGGACTTAATAGATATCTACAGAATATTTTACCCTAACACAAAAGAATATCTCAGCACCCCATGGAATCTTCTCTAAAATTGACCACATACTCAGTCATAAAGCAAATCTCAACAGAAACAAAAAATTGGAATAACTTCCTGTATTTTATTGGACCACTGTGGCTTAAAGTTAGATTTCAACANCAATAAAAATTACAGAAAGCCTACAATCTCATGGAAACTGAATAATGCTCAACTGAATCACCAATGGGTCAAGGAAGAAATAAAGAAAGAAGTTAAAGATTTCTTAGAATTCAATGAAAATGAAGGTACAACATTCCCAAACTTATGGGACACTATGAAAGCAGGGCTGGGCTGGAGAGGTGGCTCAGAGGTTAAGATCACTGACTGTTCTTCCCGAGGTCCTGAGTTCAATTCCCAGCAACCACATGGTGGCTCACAACCATCTGTAATGAGATCTGGCGCCCTCTTCTGTATACATAATAAAAAAAATCGTTAGAAAGAAAGAAAGAAAGAAAGAAAGAAAGAAAGCAGGGCTAAAAGGAAAATTTATAGCACTAGATGCCCACATAAAGTTGGAGAAATCTCACACTAGCGACTTAACAGCACACCTGAAAGCTCCAGAACAAAAGAAGAAAACCTACCGGGGAGGAATAGACACCAGGAGAAAAAAAAAAGACACAGGCTAACAGAATAGATACAAAAACAGGATCCATCCTTCTGCTGCATACAAGAAACACACCTCAACTTCAAAGACAGTCACTACCTCAGAGTAAAGGGTTGGGAAAAGTCTTTCCAATCAAATGGACTTAAGACACAAGCTGGTGTAGCTATCCTAATATCTAACAAAATAGACTTCAAGCTAAAATTAATCAAAAGAGATTGAGAAGGACATTACATATTCATCATAAGAAAAATCCATCTGAGAAGGACATTACATATTCATCACAAGAAAAATCCATCAAGATGAAGTCTCAATTCTGAACATTTATGCCCCAAATACAAAGGCACCCACATATGTAAAAGAAACATTACTAAAGCTTAAATTGTACATCAAACTCCACACATTAATAGTGGGAGATTTCAACACTCTACTCTCACCAATGGACAGGTCTACCAGACAGAAACTTAACAGAGAAATAAGGGAACTAACAGACATTATGACTCAAATGGACTTAATAGATATCTACAGAACATTCCACTCAAACACAAGAGAATATACCTTCTTCTCAGCACACCATGGAATCTTCTCTAATTTTGACCACATACTCAGTCAAAAAGCAAATCTCAACAGATTCAAAAAATTTGGAATAACCTCTTGTATTTTATTGGACCACCATGGCTTAAAGTTAGAACTCAGCAACAACACAAATTACAGAAAGCCTACAAACTCATGGAAACTGAATAATGCTCAACTGATTCACCAAAGGGTTAAGAAAGAAATAAAGAAAGAAATTAAAGACTTTCTAGAATTCAAGGAAAATGAATGTACAACATACTCAAACTTATGGACACTATGAAAGCAGTACTAAGAGGAAAGTTCATAGCTCTAAATGCCTACATAAAGAAGTTGGAGAAATCTCACACTAGCGACTTAACAGCACACCTGAAAGCTCTAGAACAAAAAGAAGCAAACTCACTCAGGAGGAGTAGATGCCAGGAAAAAATCAAATTGAGGGCTGAAAACAATAAAATAGAAACAAAGAGAACAGTACTAAGAATCAATGAAACAAAGAGTTGGTTCTTTGAGAAAATCAACAAGATAGACAAACCCTTATCCAAACTAACCAAAAGGCAGAGAGAGAATATCCAAATTAACAAAATCAGAAATGAAAAAGGAGACATAACAACAGACAACAAGGAAATCCAGAGAATCATCAGGTTATACTTCAAAAACCTGTACTTCACAGAATTGGAAAATCTAAAAGAAATGGACAATTTTCTGGATAGGTACCACATACCTAAATTAAATCAAGACCAGATAAACAATTTAAATAGATCTATAACTCCTATGGAAATAGAAGCAGTAATTAAAAGTCTCCCAGCCAAAAAAACACCAAGGGCCAGATGGTTTCAGTGCAGAATTCTACCAGAATTTCAAAGAAGAGCTAATACCAATACTCCTCAAATTTTCACACAATAGAAATGGAAGGAACATTGCCAAACTCTTTCTATGAGGCTAGAGTTATCCTGATACCCAAACCAAAAAAAAAGATGCAAAAAAGAAAAAAAATTACAGACCTATCTCCCTCATGAACATTGATGCAAAAATACTCAATAAAATACTGGCAAATTGAATCCAAGAACGCATAAAAAAAATCATCCAAAATGATCAAGTAGGCTTCATCCCAGGGATGCAAGGATGGTTCAACATAAGAAAATCTGTCAATGTAATACACCATATAAACAAACTGAAAGAAAAAGACCATATGATCATCTCATTAGATGCTGAAAAAGCCTTCAATGAAATCCAATACTCCTTTAGGTTATGATAAAGGTCTTGGAGAGATCAGGAATACAAGGAACATACCTACACATAATAAAGGCAATTTACATCATGCCAACAGCCAACATCAAATTAAATGGAGAGAAACTCAAAGTGATTCCACTAAAACCAGGAAGAAGACAAGGCTGTCCACCCTCCCCATANCTATTCAATATAGTACTGGAAGTTCTAGCTAGAGCATAAGAGAACAAAAGGAAATCAAGGAAATACAAATTGGAAAAGAAGAAGTCAAACCTTCTTTATTTGCAGATGATATGATAGTCTACATAAGTGACTCCAAAAATTCTACCAGGGAACTCCCACAACTGATAAACACCTTCAGTAATGTGGCAGGATGCAAGATTAATTAAAAAAAATCAGTAGCTCTCCTATATACAAATGATAAATGGGCTAAGAAAGNAATCATAGAAACATCACCCTTTACAATAGCCAAATATAATAGAAAATACCTTGGGGTAACTCTAACCAAACAAATGAAAGACCTTTATGACAAGAACTTTAAGTTCTTGAAGAAAGAAATTGAAGAAGATATCAGAAAATGGAAAGATCTCCCATATTCATGGATAGGTAGAACCAACATAACAAAAATGGCAATCTTCATATGGAAAAACAAAAAACCTAGGGTAGCTAAAACAATTCTTTACTATAAATCAACTTCTGGAGGCATCACCATCCCTGACTTCAAGCTCTACTATAAAGCTATAGTAATAAAAACAGCTTGGTATTGGCATTAAAACCAACATGTGGACCAATGGAATGGAATTGAAGACCCTGACATTAATCCACGTATCTATTAACACCTGGATTTTGACAAAGAAGCCAAAACTGTCCAATGGAAAAAAGACAGCATCTTCAACAAATGGTGCTGGCATAACTGGATGTCAACATGCAGAAGATTGCAAATCTATCCATGTCTATTGCTATTCACAAAACTCAAATCCAAATGGATCAAAGACCTCAACACAAATCCATCTACACTGAACCTGATAGAGGAGAAAGTAGGAAGAAGCCTAGAATGCATTGACACAGGAGACCACTTCCTAAATATAACACCAGTAGCATAGACACTGAAAGCAACAATTAATAAATGAAACCTCCTGAAACTGAGAAGCTCCTGTAATGTAAGGCAGAGGACACAGTAAATAAGACAAAATGATAGCCTACAGAATGGGAAAAGAGCCTCAACAACCCCACATCTGACAGAGGGCTGATCTCCAAAATATATAAAGAACTCAAGAAACTAGACATCAAAATACCAAACAATCCAATTAAAAAATGGGCTACAGATCNNAACAGAGAATTCTCAACAGAAGAATCTCAAATAGCCCAAAGACATTTAAGGAATTGCTCAACATCCTTAGTCATCAGGGAAACGCAAATCAAAACGATTCTGAGATACCATTTTACACCGGTCAGAATGGCTAAGATCAAAA
>LZPO01117153.1:38645-57609 GCA_001675575.1 Neotoma lepida
CAAACTAGATGCTTCTCAACTCAAGAATGGATAAAGAAAACGTGATACATATACACAATGGAGTATTACTCAGCTGTAAAAAACAATNACATCATGAAGTTTGCAGGCAAATAGGTAGAACTAGAAAATATCATCCTGAATAGGGTAACCCGACTCAGAAAGACAAACATGGCATGTACTCACTCATAAGTGGATACTAGATGTAAAGCAAAGGATAATCAGACTACAACCCACAGCTCCAGAGAAGCTAGGAAACAAGGAGGGCCCTAAGAGGGATGCATGGATCCCTTTGGGAAGGGGAAACAGAGGAGATCTCCATGAGCAAACAGGATGAGGGGGGCAATAGAGGCGAGGGGATGGGAAGTTAGAACATAAGGGAATGGGATGGTCGAGCTGGGGGAGGGACAGAGTGGGAGAGCAATGAAAGAGATTTCTTGATGGAGGGAGACATGGGGTTAGGGAGAAACCTAGTGCTAGGGAAATTCCCGAGAATCCACAAGGACGACCCAAGATTATACTCCTAGCAATAGTGGAGAGGGTACTTGAACTGGNCTACCCTCGTAATCAGAATGGTGAATACCCTGTCATCATAGAGCCTTCATCTAGTAACTGATGGAAGCAGATGCAGAGATCCACAGCCAAGCACCAGACCAAGCTTCTAGAATCCAATGAAAGAGAGAGAGGAGGGATTATGTGAGCAAGGGGGCGGGGTCAAGATCATGATGCGGAAATCTACAGAGACAACTGAACCAAGTTCATGGGAACTCACGAACTTAGACCCACAGCTGTGGAACCTGCATGGGACTGGACTAGACCCTCTGAATATGGGAGACAGTTGTATAGCTGGGTCTGTTTGTGGGGCCTCTGGCAGTGTGGTCAGGTGCGTGAGCGGGCTTTCTGGATCCCATTACCTATGGTAGGACACCTTGCTCACCCTTGATGCCGGTGGGGGGGGGGGCTTGTTCCTGCTTCAACTGAATACACCAGGCTTTACTGTTCCCTAGTGGGAGGACTTACCCTTTTGGAGGAGGGGATGGAGAGTGGGTTGGGGAGGGGGAGCCCGGAGAGGGGAAGCGGGAGGAGGGATGAGAGGNGGATCTGTGGTTGGTATGTAAAATGAATAAAAAAAAGTTAAAAAAAGACTCTATCAGGGCCATTTGTTATTTTGAATTAAGATTATGTGGTTCTGGTTAGCTGGGGCTGAAGAATTAGCTGTGATTAACAAGATACCAGAACCACTGATGTGAAACCTTTGTGTTACTGGGACAATTGATGCCAGTTAGCTGGAGCTAAGAAATTAACTGTGATTAAGAAGAGACCAGTATCATTGGTGAAATCTTCTGGGAAGTGTTTCCTGAGAGCACAGAGAAACTGTGTTCTAGAGGTGGCCAAAGTTGTACCTCGTGCTNGNAGCTGGACTTTGTAATGTGTAAGAGTCACTCATGTGGTACTGGTTTTGAAGGAATGAAGGGGTCATGGAGAGCAGCTGAGGTNTGGCACTGTGAGAGGTCATTGGGGAAGATGCAGACTCAGNGGCAGTTGAAAGCCCAGGACTGAAGGGATCATACAAAGAAATTGAAGCTTAGTACCATGAAGAGAGCCTATGAGAGGTTGTTGGTAAAAGTGCATCCCAGTTGCAGCAAGGGACTAGCATTTTGGAGATGCCAGTACCATGGGATGACCACCAAGAACAGCAGCAGCTGTGGAGTGGAGCCAGCTGGCGCCTAGAAGACAGTCTGTGTGTGCTTCAGAGGGCAGAGTTGGAGAAGTGACCCAAGCCCTTTAGAGGAGTCCAGAAGATCATGAGTGGATCCCAGATATTGGATGGTTGGAATTTTGTTTTGCTTTGATTTGATTGTGACTGTGCTCTGATTTTTCCCTCTTGAAGTGAGAAAGTATTTTACTGGAGCCCACAGTTGAGAGACTTAAATTTTAAAAGGCTTTGGATTTTTAAAGAGATTGGTTATTTTAAAGGAACTGAAATTTTTAATATGTTTGAATTTATAAAGGCTGTGGGACTTTTAAAGTTATTTAAGANCTTGGGGGATGAATAAGAAAGGAAGAGTGTGGCTTAATAGTGATGTATTTGTGTGTCAAGTTGACAAGGGGTCACTTGTACTGGGTTTGTGTGTCAACTTGACACAAGCTGGAGTCATCAGAGGAAGGAGCCTCAGGTGAGGAAATGCCTCCTTGAGATCCAGCTGTAAGGCATATTCTCATTTAGTGATCAATGTGGAAAAGCCCAGCCCATGATGGGTGGTACCATCCCTGGGCTGCTGGTGCTGGGTTCTATAAGAAGGTGAGCTGAGCAAGGCAGGGGAAGCAAGCCAGTAAGCATCATCCTCCANGGCCTCTGGATCAGCTCCTGCCTCCAGGATCCTGCCATTTCAGTTCCTGTCCTGACTTCCTTCAGTGATAAAGAGCAATGCTGAAGTGTAAGCCCAATAAACCCTTTCCTCCCCAACTTGCTTTTTGGTCACGATGTTTCATCGCAGCATTAGAAACCTTAACAAAGACAGATATCGTGAGCGTTTATGAGACTGACGTGCTGCCTGCTGCCCGAAGAGGGCCATTATCATGAACATTTAATGATGAAAGGACATCGTACTGACCAACANTGGCAAGAATTCATGTTCCCTCCATATTTTATTTTGTAAATGTATACAAAGTAAGCTTAAATTATAAGTGTTTTGACAGAAAATTAAATAACTTTATTATTGTAATAAATGCATGATTATAAAAACTGGCATTTTTCTAAGATATTATGGGAAAGGAGATATTTAAGAGCTACAATTGTGGAGGCAAATGTACAGTTGTGAAAGTTGACATTTTTCTAATTTCTAATAAGAAAAGGTATATTTAGGTACTAAAATTAATTTTGAACTTTCTAGGAAATAACATTAATTATTATACTTTAAAACTTTTCATTTAAACACAGCTGCACACTTATAAAAACATTTTAAAATATGAAGTACACCTNCAAGTCCTTCTTCCAGGTTCTCAACAGTTTATACCTTACCCCAAAGTAATACAATGATTAAAATTAGGAAAATGATATTAAGATAGTACTATTAAATCATATGATTTCATCAGCTATTCCAATAATAACCTTTCTGGTCTGATCCAATCCAGGTTTCCATATTGTATTTTAATAGTGTGTCCTGCAATCTTTGTATTTCGTTCTTTGTATTTTACTCTTTTGGTTTCATTGGCTTTNGCGTGTTTGATGAGTATTGATCAATTCTCATAAAAGAACAACACTCAGTTTGTACTCTGATCTTTGCTCATAGTTCAGTTCAGGTTATATAGTGATTTTGGCAAGANCACTACAAAAATGAAAATCCATGCATCATACTGACAGGCACGAGGTTACATCTATTCCATTACTGTTGGTGTTAGCCTCAGCCACTAGTTAAGGAGATTTCTGGTATTTACTNTTTTCTCTCTCATAGTAATTATGCATCTTGTGGAGAGATACTTTGGGACTCTGAAATTATCTTGTCTCTCATCAAACTTTCATCTATAATTTTAAGGCTTTAGCAGACGTTCTTGCCTAAAAGAATATATTTTGTGCCATTTGCCAGACTGAGTCTCTGTTTTCATCATTCCTTCACCCTGTATGTATACTTGGAGATCTACTGCAAGAAGGTTCATTTGCTTTGTTGTTATAAGTCCTGGTTTTTATTTTAGTCCTTGGNTTATGAATCATCCCTTTCCTGTTTTCCTTGTTATTATTTACATTGTCTTTGCTATGATCACTGGGAATCCCTCCAAGTTGGTGTCTGTGTCCTTTTGATACATTTGAAGTTGTTTCTCTTTGAAACAAAGACAAGCTAAAAGAATTGGCTGACACCCTGCAGAGATACAAATCTAGGGACTTTTGTAGGTTCATTTCTCCCCTCTGTTGAAGGCTTGGNAAGGAGGTTCTCTATGGAAGAGTGGGCTATTCCAGTGGCTGAGCTGGGCAGTCTCCTTATTCCCCCTTTAAGAAGGCCATCTCATATTCATGTAAGTCCCTGTTGTTTCCTCAGTATCTCCGTCATTCCCGTCCCTTTCAATGCTGCCTTGGCTATGCGAAGTGGCCCTGGCATTTTCTTCAGTGTCTGCAAGAGAGCAGGAAGATGGGCCTCTCTTCACCCAATGCTNCTTGCTGCTTTGCNCTCCCTGAAAACACAACAACCTTATTTTGTACATTTTNTGGTATCCTTGACCTGTTTTTACAATAGGTCACTTCATGCCACCCTGTCAGTTAGATTTTATTCATGTAATCATTTTAAAGAATTCCCAAACTTGCTCCATAATGAAATTAATATTTAAGTATCTAATTAGATTCATATATACAGTTGAGCTGTGCACATTTTAACAATGACATATGTAACATTTCACGTAGATTTTCAGTATTTCTACATTTTAATTGCATAAAAATAAACTATTACTAAAACAGTGCTGTGAAAGGGTGAGAAGTGCACGAAAATGAAAGTAAGGCAATCCAATTATAACATATAATAAGAATTAANCACTTCAAGTTGAATTTTTAGGTACTTGACATTAGACATTACTTCAAACATGGTTTATTAAGAAGCAAACATTAATACAAGCCAGATTTTATGACAAAATATTTTGTCCAGTTTAATTGATTTTCGTTTATTGTTTCTATTAATAGCACTTTGTGTTCCAATAATNAAGGCCATTTTGACCTACATTGTTGTAGTATATTATTTTAACATGTGTTACATTTGTTTATGCTGTGGAACATTTGTTTGNTGATGCAGAGATGTGTTGCATTCTCTTACATTGCATTTGTTTAACTCTGTGAAGCTGTGTTACTTTGACTGTCTAAAATACCTGATTGGTCTAATAAAGACCTGTATGGCCAATAACAAGGCAAGAGAAAGGATAGGTAGGGCTGGCAGGCAGAGAGAATAAACAGAAGGAAAAAAAAGAGAGAAACAAAATGAAGGAGCAAGAGAAGNAGGAGGACTCAAGGGTCCAGCCACCCAGATACACAGCCAGCCAGAGAGTAAGAAGTAAAGAAAGATATAGAAATAGAGAAAGATAAAAGCCCAGAGGCAAAAGGTAGTTGGGATAATTTNAGTTAAGAAAAGCTGGCTAGAAACAAGCCAAGCAAAGGCCAGGCATTTATAAGTAAGAGTAATACTCTGTGTGAGAGGTATTTGGGAGCTGGGTGGCAGGCCCCCAAAGAGCCAAAGAGTAAAGAGTAAAAGAAAAAAAGAAAGAAAACCAGAAAACCAACCAACAACNTTACATAGTCATTTCTAGGCTAGTGTGAAGTATAGTGTAAGACACTTTCTCACAAAGCAAAGGGAAATTCACAATCATATTAAGGNTGACTTGCTTTTTAAAGTAAATTACAGACCTTAATGATAGTGTTACATATTGCAAAGGTGTTCTGTGATGGAGGGTCTTCCAGGCACTAGGCTTTTCAGAGGGACTAGAGGTTTTCTTTTAATTATTATTTTATTTTTTATTTTTATGAAGCAAGGCAAATGGATATCCTGAAAGGGAAAGAAAAAACAGTAATTCAAAGAGGTAAATAAAATCATATTTGATTTTTAATTGAGGGCTGAAAAGTAGGGAATGCAGCATTTCAANACCTGTGCAGGATAGGTAGTGGTATAGACTAGTGGGTCAAGAGTTGAGGCTTGGAAACCAGGCAGACCTGGGGTAACTTGCTGTTACAGTTTCCTTTCCAGTTGCTTTGACAAAATAGCTTGACAAAAGCAACTTACGGGAGAAATGGTTGGTTTAGCTCATCACTGTGGGGTAGTCAAGGTGACAGAAACTTGAATCAGCCAATCAAAATAGTGATAAGTTCACTGTCAAGAGCAGAGATGAATGCAAGCATTCTTGTGTTCAGCTCACCTTATACTTAGTTCAGAATTCCTTGACTAAGGGAACAGTGCCATCCACAGTGCTCAGGTTTGCCCACCTCAACTAAGAAAATCCTGCATAGGCATGCCCACAGGCCAACCTAACCTACACAATTCTTCACTGAGACTCCCTTCAAAGGTGTGTCAAGCCTTTACTCAAAACTAACCATCATAGACCTGGTTCCTCCTCTCGAGAACTGCGCGATCTCAGACACATTCTTGAGTCTTTCTCAGGCTCACATAAAAAANGGTCATGTTCAAATACTGAATTGAATAATACTCATAAATAGCTAAATACACTGAGCAAATCATAACAAACCCTCTATTAAATGTGGGCCGTTATCATTATCCGAGAACAAACAACTGGGCAGTGATTTAATTATACATTTAACATCAACCTGAGACTGTTAGGATGGAGGTGATGCCGATGAAAATGATCAATAGTTTGTGGTTTTACAGAAACACAGACCTGGCTCCATTTACATACCTAAATGAATTTGAGATTTTAAAAGCTCCCTGCCTGAGGCATTCTTAAGGATNGTGCCTCTCCTATATCATAATTAACTTCGTTGTAACCACTGAGCTGAAGCTGTGGATTTATTAGAATTTGAAAAGCTGACATTTAAAACACATGTTTGGAGCCGACCAGAGAGTGAAAGGTCTTTGTATTGAGGTAGATCAGGACTGTTGAGAAATAGGTGTTACCTTTTCTTACATGAAGTTCGACTACCTCAAGCTCAAATGAATGTGGGTCGATTTTAAATGGCTGGTGGTATTNAATAGCTGTTTCTTAAAAAGCCTTTTGAAGACTTTANGCTGTAAAGTGGGAGCTGTGGAGCCAAACACAGTTTTGGGGACTCTGTGACTAATATCCTNGAGTAGCTGGAGTCATAACTCATCGGATCTTGCCCTAATGGCCTGGATGAGTCGATATATCTCTGAGTCAGATATATATCTGCTTAGAGGATAGACTCTTGTGCCAGAGGATCTGGTTCAGGAACCAAAAACATATTTATTGCTTAAGAAATATCCACAGAAAACCCACTATTTAAATAAAATTATCCAACTAGCTGTCTACCCCCATGGTGTTGATGCCATTTGTGCTCAGAACAGAACAAAGTTCTTGTGGGAATAGATTTACTGTTACTGTTAACTTCCCAGCAAAATTTTTGCTCTCAGAGTAGTAACAGTGGTTGAATCCGGGTGATTGTTTTTATGCTGCCGCAAATGGCTATGCCATGGCTATTTTAGGGTATTTTTTTTGCGGTTTTCTGTGAGTTGTCTCAAGTTGTTAAGTGGGATATTGCTTTGGCTGGTTTTTAGCTGCTCTTAGAAATTCTTAAATTATTTGAAGTATGGAGCAGGTGTAGTTGGCTTAATCACTTTGCTCTTCCCATTACAAATGATCAGAGGAGCAATTTTATGAAGACTGGCTGCTTCCTGAGATCACAGCCTCTTGCTTCATGGGTCCCATACCATGGGAGGCAGGATAAGGTCATTGGGGGTGTTTTAGTTGAATTCGATTGCCTAATGTAAAATAAAACATTCACTGTTCATTGAAAGGGTAAAGTAGGTGTTCATTTAATCAACATTATATTGAAAAGAAAAAAAATGAGGAGAAAGCTAATTCTATTAACTGGCTTGGAGGGTAGGTACTACTGTTTCTAGGAGAAAGTGGCCCCATCCCCAGCCTTCACTGCAGATCAGAAGCAATAATATTGTGACAAGCAACATAGTACTTATTAGATATTGAACATAGTTATATTATGTATTTTAATCCATTTTGTTCTTAACAACTTTCTGAGATTTCATTTTGTTGTTGGAACAAGTGAGACACATGGGGTTCAATTGTCCAAATCAAAGTGACACATGGAGTAGGTGACAGAGTCAGTGATTGCAACTGTGATGTCTGACTTGAGAGGCCAAAGCCTTGAATGAGAATGAGCAAGAGTTCAGATTGCTTTGGAGCAGTGGTTCTTAACCTTCCTAATGCTGCAACCCTCTAACACAGTTCCTAATGTTGTGGTGACCCCAACCATATTTTTGTTATTTCATAACTATAAATTTGCTCTTGTTATGAATCATAATGTAAATGTCTGTGTTATCTGATGGTCTTAGGTGACCCCTGTGAAAGAGTTCTACCCCCAAAGGGGTCATGACCCACACGTTGAGAACTTCCCATCTGAAGGNTTCCAAGAGCAAGAAAGACTTATGTTTTGCTTTGTTGGTCAAGTGTGAGAATATAATAAGCCCTGCGAATACATCGAAGCAATAGCAAAGAGGAGAGGGCAACAAAGAGCAGGCTAGGTGTGGCCAGTCTACATCTCCTGCATGTCAGAAGAAAGCCCACGTGAAGCTTCAATATCCCTGAGGGGATTGTGGATGTGGCTGAGTAGCTGTGACAGGGTTCACATTGATGCATACACTGGGCAGGTGTCTTAGACTATTTTCTGTTTGTTGTAACTGAATANCAAGACTAGGCATTTGTAAAGGATAGAGATTTAGCTCATGATTCTAGAGGCTGGCAAGTCTAAGGACATGCTGCTTGCTGCAGGTGAGGGCTTTCCTGTTATACTGCAGCACAATGGAGAGTATCATGTGTTGAGAAATAATGGGCGTGCTCTTTGGGGCTCCCCTCTTCTTATAAAGCCATCAACAGAGTCATGGAAGCTCCACACTGATGATTTTATATAATCCCAAAGGCCCCTCAAAATACTATCTACAGAGGACTCTAGGAAGTAAGTTTCTAATACATGAATTCTGGGGTTTGCACCCAAACCTTGCAGAAAATGATGCTGTGGAGATAGAAGCAGATAACTAAAGACAAACAGGTGGGCATGCCCCCATTGGGTGTAAATAGAGAGGCTGCCTCACTCTCTACACTGTGATGCATATAAACTTATAGTATCTTGACATCATCCAAAGAGAAGGAAGAGAAAGCATGAAACTGAATTTTTCTAACTTGTTCTTGACATGACTAAAGAAGCACTAATTAAAAAAAAATATTCATTTCCTCCCCTCAGGGCTCAGAGAGCTTTGTGGAAGAGGAGACAGAAAGATTGTAAGAGCTAGAGAGGATGAACGACTCCAAGGAAACAGTGTTTTCTAGATACAACGAGGCTAATGCTCATATGAACCCATACAAACTGGCAGCATGCACAGGCCTGCATATGTTCAAACCAGACGGGGGCCCAGTGCTGAGAGAGGGGTAGACCTAGGCTCCTGCTTCTAACCAAAAAGCTATCTTCAAGTGATATCCACCTGCAAAGGAAAAATGAGTTTTCTCCAGTGGAGTCTCATTGGGTATATTAACCACATTTCAGGGTAGGCCCCATGGCCAGCAGTAGATGATCAATGCAAAATGAACTTAATGGTACTTTTGTAGACTTTTTGTCTCATAGTGCTTTGTTTGGGATTTCTTTTTTCTTTTGGTCTCACTGGTCTTTTGTTTGTATATTATAGTTTCTGATTTTGTGTTTCTATGATTGTGTGTATGCGTATGTGTTGTGTTTCTTATGTTGTTTTCTTTTTTTATTTTTTTGTTTGCCTGTTTGTTTTCTAGAGAGAAAGAAAATAAAAAGGGCATATAGTTGTGTGAATGGGGGTGGGTGGGAGGATCTGGGAAAAGTTGGGGGAGGAGAAAACATAATCAGAATATATTGTATGACAAATTCTTTTCATAAAAGAGATATATCTTTATTTTATGTGTAAGAGTGTTTGTTTGCATATATGTTTGTGCACTACATCCATGCCTGGTGCCCACAAAGGNCAAAAGATGCTGTTAGATCCCCTGAAAGTGGAGTTACAAGTAGGTACTGGTAACCAAGCATGGGTCCACAGTGTCCATTGCTGGAAGGTTTGGGTGTGAATCCCAGAATTCATGTATTAGGAACTTAATTCCTAACATCATATGTTGACAGTATTTTGACGGGCAGTTTGGATTAGTATCACATAACATCATCAGGGGAGAGCTCCCATGATATTATTGGTGGCTTTATATGAAGAGGAGAGTCCAAAGAGCACACACTTTCTCCACATTTGATACCCACCACGTGGGTTCTGGAAACCAAACCTGGGTCTTCTGCAAGAACAGCAAGTGTTCTTAACTGCTGAGCCATCTCTCCAGTCCAAGAACCACTAACTTCAGCTCCTTTAAACGGGAAAGATCAACTTTCCTGCTGCAGAGATCACTAGAGCTTGAGCTAGAACTCAAGTTCAGTGATGAGAAAAGTCAAGGTTGAATTTTAAACCCTTGATTATTGACTTGAAATAACTGTATCTAACATGCCATCTACCGAAACAATATAAATTCAGTATAAGAAGTCGNCATAGGAACTTTCCATTATATTTTCAAATAGAAAGCTCTGAGTGTTGGGCCTAGGGAGATGAGATAGATGTTCCCTCTCTCTCTTCACATTTCTAGTGCAGACACAGCTCCTTGAAAAGCAATTCCCATTCAATTGCATTTACTTTTCCATTGGTTGAAAGCAATTAGGAGAAATGAAGGAAATTTTGGTACTGAGGCTATATTGGTTACTAATACGGAATTATTTCAGGACTAGGAACACTGTGGACCATATTGTGGCAGTAAAAGTACTTTATACCCCATCTATGGACAAGGCTAGTGGATCAGTTTATGGGCCTTGCATTCCCCAGAGGGCCTCAGTTTATAGGCCTTGCATTCCCAAGAGTACCTTCTGAATCTGTGGGTTGTTCTCAAGTGCTCTATCCTGCATTTGGATCCCCAAGAGAGCTAGAAAATCAAATGAATAAACACACACAGGCAAGGAAGTATCTGGTTAATTACGCATCACAGGAACCAGAGATGCTCTATTGCTTTTTCCCTGTTTCTCTCATGACGTTTTCACAAAAATTTGCTAGATAAACACTTTGTGATGTAAAAAAGTCCTGTATCATATACAACCAGATACAAAAAAAACCCAATAATATTTTTTTGGCCTTGCAAAGAAGTTTAAATGGTCAAAGTGGGCCGCAGAAGACAACCTGGTTATTGTTGCTATAGTCATTCAATAGTTATTGAGAATCATGACTACAAAGAGCTCTGTGTGGGACTTACTGTGTGGGTTCTTAGTTTTATTCCAGGTAAGTAAGCAGTTTTCAATTTTTTTCCATAAAAAATGCTTTCCACTGTGNCTATATACGTGATCCTTTGCTAAATGATCTGCAGAGTTAGGGAAGGCTCCAAGTTCTATGATTCAATGCTTCAACTACTTTCTANTGCTNAAGTGGAGATAATATTTACCACAGACACCCATCATAGAGAAGGCAAAAACTGTAAAACGGAGACCAGTCTNACTTTCACANTGTGGACAAGGAGAGATTTTTGCCACCNAACAGAACTTCCCAGGAGCATATCTGGGACAAGAAATGGTAGCTTACAGACCTCTAAAATGTATCTCACAGTTTTCAACATCCCTTCATCTCAGCACATGGAGCTGCAGGGCTCAATGGCTTTATCATGGTGGTGCAACCTTACTCTCTGAGCTCTTTAGGTTATCATCTCAGAAAACACCATTCACAGAGTCACCATATGCAGCCAGTACCTGGAGCAATTGCAAAGCCTGCTG
This sequence comes from Neotoma lepida, assembly GCA_001675575.1. NCBI lineage: Eukaryota > Metazoa > Chordata > Mammalia > Rodentia > Cricetidae > Neotoma > Neotoma lepida. The sequence continues at coordinate 50,125 of LZPO01117153.1, forward strand.
CAAATAAAAAGTGCTATGTCTAAATGAAGAATAATACCCAGACACATGCATTTTTAGTGTAGNGATATGGGTGTCTGTTCAACCCTTTATTTGCAGGAAGTGAGTATGCTGGCTGAACTAAAGCTGTCTATAGTTTTTTAGATGACAGCTGGGAGATACTTGAAAACATATGCTGCTTCACATTTTGTCTGCTTGACGCTGCCAGATTGAAGATTTAAAAATGAGTTTCAAAGAATTTCTATGGCATTGCATATTCTAAACCTTTCTCATAAAAGACACAGTTATTAACAGTCTTCTATTATACCACTTGGTGACATGTTTGCCATGGGAATTCCTATCCAAAGAACAGTATGTCTAGCAGGCCACCAGAGTTTCTGTGGACATGGAGACTCTGCTCTACAACAGAGGCCATTGCTACTGGCCTACACAAGTAGCATACATNTGGACACTGTTAGTTTGGAGAACATAACTTATTTTCTTCTGTGTCATTATATAAGCACAATGGTATTTTCNGTTATGTTTCCTAAGAATTAGGGGCATACTTTGTTTGCATTCTGGATTGCTAGTCTACGCATGCATGTTATGGCTGCACAGAAAATCCTGAAGGGCAGGCCACTATTGATCAAGAGCAGAAGCAATCAGGTATTTTGTGTCGTTTGCATTTTTATCTTTCCTCCAGGTACATCTCAATGACAGTATGAAGATACATTGTTTCCCTGCTGCATCTGTCATNGTCTCAAGGATAGACCTGACTGGGACAGCAAGGGAATGAAGAANAGACAGGCATACAGACACATGTACAGGAATGCTGGGAGTTGGATGGACTGGGCTCTTGGATGCAGAACCTACAGCATCCCAAAAGCTCAGCATGTTTATTATNGGAAGTTGAACAGAGAACTGGGATTAGTGCATGTAAATAAACAAGGAAGCAGGCTTAGCTAATCTTGGTAGGAGTAGTCTCTAGAGGAGAGCAGTCTTCAGGCCACAAACATCCACGAGGAGTAGCGGGGGGGAAACTAGGATGGACATCTGTGCTCTATATCAACATCCACACACAGACCAGAAGGAAAGACCTTGCCAGTTCTCTCTGGGACTGNGGCTGTGCCTATGACAAAAATATGCATTCACTCAGAACCTCTAACACTTAGGGCTTCTTGTGCTCACCACATTTCCCTACTTTGAATCAGAATAGGAAAACCACATCATTATCATAGTTCACAAGTATTATGTTTTGGATATGTGTTATATGAAGCATCCCTGACAGCCGGGCTCTGGGGAGACAAAGGCATCTCTGGTAGGCCCAGGACCTTCTTGCTGGGTTATCCTTTCTGAAGCCTACNTCCCTGAGCTTAGGAGGAGATTATGAATCAATTTAATCATGATGATACCAATGTAGCATGGAATAGAATGAGTGAAGAAGCAGGGGTCAAGTAACTGAAGTGTCAACNCGGTCATCATGGAATGACCACATGTGAGGGACAAGCCTCTGACAACTGGATACCGAGACTAGGAGGAGGCTTGAGGATAGAGAAAGGGTGGTCCAATTAAATAAAAACACATTATACATTTTAAAATATATAGCCAATGATATGAAAAGGAAAATACAGAAAAGGAATAGGAGACAGAGACAAATTGAAAGGTAAAATAAGAGAAAGGCTTTCCTGGGCCAAGCACAAGAATATGCTATGAAGAATGGAGCACAATCAGTCCAGTCCCCTGCTCCTGCACAAAGAATGGTGGAAACAAATGGATGCTGGATTCTGGCCACTGCCTCTGTGCTCCACAAATGTGACATTAACGTTCTAGATTCTCCTGGGTAGGTAAGAAGNAACCTTTCTTACAGAGCCTTACATGCTGCTTGTAAAACAAGGTGGCCAGAAACAATCACTTTACCCAGTAAATGCTTTAAATTTAACATCCACTGAAGCATCACTGTTCTCCTAGGGGCAGTTCTGTGAGAGAGCCAATGGACACGCAGAATTTACAATGTCTGCCTAATCAGACTAATCATTCTGTTATTTTCAGGTTTTACATAGCTCCCTTTTTGGAGCTCCCTTAGACTCGGGAACAGAGGTGTAGACCACAGTTAAAAGGCTGGTGAGATGGCTTAGCGGGCAAAGGTGCTTGCTTCCGATCCTTACCGAGTTCAATTCCTGGAACGCACAAAGTGGAAAGAGAGAACTGACCCCCCACAAGTTGTCCTCTGACCTCCACATGTATACTATAATACATGCGTACACCCCCACGCACAAATAAATAAATANAAATTTAAGAAAATAAAATATATGCATATAAAACCAGAAAAAACCACTTTTGGTAAAAGGATTCAAAATGGCAGATGAAGGGCTGCTAATCAATACCATATGTTAATGTAACTGTGGTGGTTTGAATGAGAATGGCCCCCAAAGGGAGTGGTACTATTAAGGGGCGTGGCTTTGTTGGAGTAGGTGTGGTCTTGTTGGAGGAAGTGTGTCACCATGGAGGCAGGCTTTGAAGTCTCATATATGCTCAAGCCATGCCCAGTGAGACAGACCACTTCCTGTTACCTGCAAGTCAAGATGTAGAACTCTCAGCTCCTTCTCCAGCACCATGTCTGCCTGCATGCTGCCATGTTTCCCACCATGATGACAATGGACTAAACCTCTGAAACTGTAAGCCACCCAATTAAATGTTTCCTTTATAAGATTTGCTGTGGTCATGGTGTCTCCTCACAGCAANAGAAACCCTAACTAAGACAGTAAACAAAAGACAGACTCTGCTTAATTTTGGTAGGACATGGAGTTCCTTCCTTTCAGGTCTTCCAGGATTCTTGGAAAGTCAGTTTGATCCATGCTCAACCCTTTCTCCTTTTCTCTCTTCCTGTGATTCCTTAGAATAGTTTGTATTTTACTCAGAAGTGGGTCAGAGTCTACAGTTAGAATAAGATAGCGCCTCCCCCCACCACTGATTAAGCCTGCTTTTTCATTTTCTCTCATTTTTTAAAGAAATTTATGAAATCCATGTAGGTGGTACATGGACAATATTATCATTACTTACTGTCTCAGTCAGTGTTCTATTGCAGTGAAGAGACTCTGTGACTATGGCAACTCTTATAAAAGGAAGTATTGAACTGGGGGCTTGCTTTCAGTTTCAGAGGTTTAGTCTATTATCTTCATGATGGGGAGCATGGTGGCACACAGGCAGACATGGTGCTGGAGAGGTAGCTAAGTGTTTTACATCCAGATCTGAAGGCAGCAGGAAGAGAGAACCACTGAGACTAGCTTGGGCTTTTGAAAACCCAGTGACATACTCCTCCCAAAAGGCCACACCTACTTCAACAAGGCCACACCTAATCCTTCTCAAGTTGTGCTACTCCCTGATGACTAAGATTTCAAATATGTAAGCTTATGGGAGTCATTCCTATTTAAACTGCTACACTTCCTGTGCCATGGTCTTTCCATTTTCAGATGTTGTTCCACACAAGCATGACATTTTAATACCAAGTGATATTTCCACCTTCTTCTTGCCATACAACTGAAAAAAAAAGGTAGTGTTTTGTAAAAAAGCAAGGAGTTTGATGTGCAAGATTTTGAGAAAGGATATTGTATCTGAGGGAGCCACAAATTATAGGTATGTCTCTATGTTCTCTAAATTTGTGAAACTAAAAGCTGTAACATTCATGTTGGAAAATCATAAGACTCCAGACATTTAAATATATAAATAGTGATTCATAGTAATTTCAGTCTAAGACAGAAATAGATGCTTCACGGTTGAGGAGACCAACAGCACAGCCACAGTAGCCCTCCCTTAGCTACTTAGAGGATGGGTTCTAAGCCCCACAGTATGTGTTTGAAACTGAAGTTGGCACCAAACTAATACACACTGTATTTTTCCTATACCCATGACAAAGTTTAATGTATTAATTAGGCACATAAAAGATTAATAGCCACAATTATTAATGGCATGGAATGATTATAAACCAGATAGTGTGATGAAAGTTGTGACCGTGGCCTCTTTCTCTAGACATGGCTTGTTTTACACACTTATCCTCTTTGCTATGGTGATGTAAGGTGAAATGTCTATGTGAAGAGAGGAAGTGAAGTGAATGGAGTGGGCACTGTGACACAGCATTTGGCTGCTATATAAGGATTTCCTGAACACAAGCCCTGGGATATCGCCATAGTTGATTCGATAACTGGAATGGGAGTAAATGAGTAGTGGGGGGTAGCATATACAGAGGCAATGCACTGGACCAGGAGATGATTCATGCCTTTGGTGGGATGGAGCAGGAAAGATGACAGCACAAGATTCAACCTGGTTCTTAGGACACAATTTTAAATTGTGAAGTGTTAATTTCAGAAATCTGTTATTTAGCCTTTAGTTGAGTGTGGGCAAATGAAATGACTGAGAGCAAAACCATGAATAGGAGGAAGCTACTATAGTGGTGCTTGTGCCCAATGTTGCCTTTCTTTGGAGAAATAAATAAAGCTATGCTATATGGAAGCATCAGACTACTTGCTCTTGATGAGTCTGACTTTGTGCCCATTCTCTGTTATGAGTTTCTAATGCTTTTCTGGCCCCTGTTTGTTCTGTAGTTTTCCTATTGTTAATAAAGGCTTTATATTTTTAAAAAAGGTTTGAATTTTAATTGTCTTCCTTTTNTTAAAAGTAAAATAGCTGGAATTAACAATTAAATCTCAGATTCTGTAGAAATGTGTAGCTGGTAAAGAGCATTCTAATACAAAGTCTTATTTAATCTCTACATCAGCCCTGTGTGATGGTGAGGAAAGGGCCATAAGGGCCACACAGCCAGTGCGGGGCAGGGGGCAGAGCAGGATCACTAACTTTTAAATCTCATTTCATGGTTCTTTAGTGGGGCTTTAACTGAGAGTGAACTTGAACAAGGTGACTGTAAAGTCCTTAGCACTTCCAAATCTCCGGAAGCCATCACACATACACACTGCCGCTGTTTCAGTTCCCACACAGGACTTTCCCCTTGAGCCTCTGTTTCTCTGCCTGTCTCTCCCTCTAATTCTTATACAGATGGATGATTTTTTTCCTGTGGTGATTTTCAGAGATCTCTTTATTTCAACTTTTCATTNGTATATACTAATTGAACTAAATAGTGGAGTTTNTTCTGACATTTACATATATGTATATTACATACTGTGATCATGCTCCTCTTTATTACCTTCTCTTGTTTCCCCTACCTCTTCCTCATGGTGAGATGGTCTTTCAGGTCCTGCTTCACAGAGGAGTCTGCCAGACATTCTACAGGGCACAGGGAAAAATGACTGAGAGACTCTAGGCCTATAGGCTGAAAATGGATGCCCCAATGTTGCAGAGGAACTTTGGGTGACTGTCCAGGTAGTCAGCTGTCTCTGTCATTCTAGATTTTTGAAAGTTGCTTACAATGCACTTCTTATTTACTTAGGTAATATTATATCCTTCTGGGGTCTTTGATGTAGTTGAAAACTAGATAGTTACAATTTTCCTTGGTTATGATAAAAGATAAATTAGATATGAAACTTTAGACTCACAAATAGAGGATTGATGATAGAATATTTTCTTTAATTTTCCCAAATACAAATAGACTATATATTGTAACTGTAATTCTTGCTTGGTAACTGTTTGTTATATATAATTTTACTATATTTAAGCTAAAACCTTCCTTTTTGATTAGATAGAACAGGGGAAGTGCTGGGGGAAGTCTTTCTGTATGCTGTGAATATATGTTGTTCCCATTGGTTAATAAATAAGCTGCTTTGGCCTATGGCAAGGCAGCTTAGAGACAGGTGGGAAATCCAAGGAGAGAGACAGGAAAGACGAAAGGCAGAGGCAGAGAGATGCCAGCACTGCCAGGAGAAGCAAGATGTGAAAGTTCTGGTAAGCCACAGTCACGTGGCAACTTACAGATAAGTAGAAATTGTTAAAAGCTAGAAATTGCTAGCTAGCAAGAAGCCTGCCATAGGCCATACAGTTTATAAATAATATTAAGCCTCTGAATGATTATTTTATAAGTGGCTGTGGGACCACAGGGCCAGGTGGGAGCAGAGAAAACTTCTGGCTACATTATTATAGTTTTCCTTGTTAACAAATTCAGAAAAGAAACTCACTAAAGAGGTATAAAGTATGTAAGTTTGAAAGACATGAAAAGATAGTTTTTGGTTGGTAATACAAGTTAGGATAGAAAGTGAATTAAGTACATTTTGCACTCACCAAGACAGGATAGATAATGGAATATTTTTGCTGAATTTGTCAAATGCAAATAGACTAGACATTGTTGGTGTACTTATTACCTGTATATATGATATATAGTTATTGTACTTATTGTATATTTTTTTCTTATATTAGTTATAACTTTTTTATTTTAGATAAAAAAGAAATGTGATATTTTATTTGTGCATCCCAATAAAGCTTATCTGGGTATCAGAGAAAAAAGCCATCCACTATATTAAATATAGAAGTTAGGCAGTGATAGCACACGCCTTTAATCCTAGCATTCAGGAGACAGAAATTCATCCAGATGTCTGTGAGTTCAAGGCCACGTGGGAACAGAGCCAGGTGTGGTGGCACATGCCTTTAATCCCAGTGCTAGTTAACCATAGAGGTCTAGAGGTCTGTACAGACAGACGGGAAGTGATAGAGCTGGGTGGGGAGAGGAAGTGATGCAGCTGGATGGAGAGAGGAAGTGATGCAGCTGGATGGAGAGAGGAAGTGAGATGGCAGGGCACAGAAAGGTATATAGGCATGAGTATACAGGAAATAGCTCTGGAGGCTGAGGAGTTGGTAAGGTGAGGTTGGCTGTGGCTTGTTCTGTTTCTGTGATCTTTTAGCTTTCACCCCAATATCTGGCTCTGGGTTTTTTATTAATAAGATCCTTTAGCAATTTGTGTTATACCATGGTTTCCCTTTTTCCCAAGTAATTTTTCTATTTTCATGTGTTCTCCTTTTTTATTTTAATTAATGAACTCAACAATTTAATACATGTGTATAATGTATCTGATCACTGCCCACTACCCTCCCCCACATCCTTCCCACTCCCTCTGGAATCTTTCCTGACAGATCCTTGCTTATTTCATGTCTTCTTATTTATGACCCACTGAGTTTAATTAGGATTACTTGCCTGAATGAGTGTGGGGCTGTTTACTGGAGCACAGGTGTCATACCAGTGGTTACACCCTTGAAGAAAAAGGAGTCTCTCTTCCTCAGAAGGTATTCACTGTCAAGCTGCCCAGCTAGTGGTAGGGCCTGCCTCATAAGTCCCTCCACCTTCCATTCTAGAATGCTGACAGGCTTGGTTTTGTGTAGGTCTTGTGAAGGTCACTACAGCTGTTACAAATGCAATGGCCTTGTTATGTTCTGGAGACAGCATTTCACAACATTCTTCCATCTTCTCCACCCCTAATGTTATTTCTGCCCACTTTTCTAAATGTTCCCTGGGCCTTGTGCTGACGTGTGTGTGCATGTGTGTGCGTGTGTGTGTGTGTGTGTGTGTGTGTGTGT
>LZPO01117153.1:121700-135292 GCA_001675575.1 Neotoma lepida
TGTATGTGTGTTTGTGTATGTGTGTTTGCGTGTGTGTGTGTGTGTGTGTGTGTGTGTGTGTGTGTGAGACTGCAGTTCTTCTATGGTATTTGGATCCAGTAGAGGGGTTTATTATCTAAATTTTTCCTATCTAAAAGGGTCCATCCTGCTCATTTTCCAATTCTTTGGATAAAGAATTTCCAAAATCTTTGGATAAGAAGGCTTTTTTGTTTCTTTGTTTTTAATCTATGCCTGTTGGCATTTCCACATTGCTGGCTTCTTTAGGATGAAGGAGGACATACATGGAGGTCTTAGTTAAAGTTTCTCTTGCTGTGATAAAACACCATGGCCACAAACAACTTGGGGAGGAAAAAGTTTATTTTAGCTTACCATTCTCAGTTCACATCGTTACTGAAGGAAGTCAGGGCAAGAACTCAAGGCAAGAATCAGGAGCAAGAGCGGAGGCGGAGGACATGGAGGAGTGCTGCTTACTGGCTTGACCAGCATGCTTCCTTATACTATCCAGGACTAGGGACTCAGAGGTGGCACCACCTGCAGTGGGTTGGGCCCTCCCACATGAATCATTAATCAGGAAAATGCCCGCACAGCCTTGCCTATGGGCAATCTGATGGAGGCATTTTCTCAGTTAAGGTTTCTCTTCCTAGATAACTCAAATATGTGTCAAACTGACAGAAAACTAGCCAGGATCATGGGCAAACAGCAACAGCAAGAACACTCAGAAGGAATATGGACAAAGAAGAAAACCCAAGATGGGTCCAACGGTCATTAACCTGCTTAACTTCTATGTCCACCTCTCAGCATCAGTGTTGGATATAACATCCAGACATTAATTGGACCCATGAGATTGGTAAGGAAGAGCACATCTATTCTAGCATTCTGTCAAAGCCTCTTTGCGTCTTTGTCTTTTTACATACTAGATGCCATCTATATTGCTCTCCCTTTCAAGGTCAGAGGATTTGATGTGCTTTCAAGAACACATAGTTACTCTTAGGAATCTCAGCTTGGAATAGAAATAGCTGCAGCATAGAACCATTCTTACACTAGAGCAGTAGCAGTGAAGTGGTACATTTGCATGCTTTGTTGTTAGACAATCCTGGGTTTGAGTCTTATTTTTACTGTGTATTTGTTATTTAATCTTGATAAAGGCATTCAACTGTCTATTCCTTTCTTTTCTCGGGTGATAACTCAAGAGTGGTGTACTTCTTGTGCCTGGCACATATTAAGTTCCATAAAAATATGATTGCTGTAATGCAGATTATAAATTTCCCAGATATTTTGTATCTCATCTCAGATGAGATAATAATCTCATCTCTACTAGGAGAGAAAACAGTCCTAACTATTTCCTAGGTTGCTGTTTTTATACAGACAAGATATCATTAGACAGTAATTCCTAGAAACCAGCTCCCCATTCTATATTCTGCCTCCAGAGAAGAGTGTCAGTTAGAACACAGAGCAAGAACAGTGGTTTCTCTGAGCAATGATGCGACATTACTTTGATGGAACCCATGGATTCATTTAAAAGGTTTCGTAGTATAAGAAGTCAGTTAGAGGGTGCTTGGGGATGTTTCTTTGTTTCCCAAGAAGGACTGAAAAAGTGAGTATTTTAGAGAATATTCCAGTACTGGGAATCTCAGCTTGATCAATTTCAGACTTCAGAATATCTTTGAGGCCCTCACTACAGGTCTGATGAGAGTGGAGAGGTCAAGAAACAGGACATTGGTACTTTTTCCTCGAGGAAGAATAGGTTCAAAGCTGGAAGGGAGGTGAGATTATTCCTGACTGGTCGTCTAGATATGGAGTCATGGAGGTCATTTGGTCACTCTGGGCTTGAACTAATATGCCAGCTTGAAACACTCATGGAGAACCTGTTGGGTCAAGCCCCCAAGAAGCAAAGCTGAAGGGGAACCTATGTAAGTTATTTGTTAAAGCATATTCTCAGGGGAAGAGATGTGGTCACAGGTAAAGTCTAGAGTCAGCATGATCCAGTGGGACGTTCTGGAGTATTAATCACATCAGAGTCTACTCTGCAATGAGACAAGGAAGTAGGCATTTTGTATATTTGCATCCTGAGCTACAGACAGCCCAGTATTAAGTTAGGGAACCTCCCTAGGTAGCCTTGGGCAATGAGACTCTGTAATTCAAGAGCAATTCTCTGTATAAGGTGTGGGGGTAGCCACAGGACTTAGAATGGATTGAAGAGAGATTCCTGAGAATACAATTAGGGCTCAACTTCTACAAGCTTCATTGTGATCATGTGAAAACCAGTGGTTTGTGCAACAGGAGACCTGGCTTGTAGTCCTTAATTGCTGTGTGACCTTGAGTAAATCTTTGAGTCTCTGGCTTACAGGAGAAAGGGATTAGCATGGATAGATGTTTAAAGTCTGTTTGACTCACTCAGCTCAGTTGATTGAAAATATTTGATTTAGTAAGACTAGGGCTTCCTAGCCTATGGACCATGTAGATCAGTAAGAAGACCAAAGAGGGCAGGTATAAAGCTATTGCTATGTGGCTTGCAGTCTAGGCAGACAACTTTTGGGGTCTGGAGGTAAGGAGGCTTAGTAGCTTGGTGTCTTAGTTAGGGTTTCTATTGCTGTGAAAAGACACCATGACCACGGCAACTCTTATAAAGGAAAACATTTATTTGGGGCTGTGTACAGTTTCAGAGATTTAGCTCATTATTTCACGATGCTGTGCAGTCAGACATGGTGCCAGGAAGGGGCTGAGAGTTCTACATCTTGATCTGCATGCAGCAGAAGTGGACTGAGACACTAGACATGGCTTGAGCATATATGAGATCTCAAAGCTCACCTCCACAGTGACATACTTCCTCCAATAAGGCCATCCTACTGCAACAAAGCCACACCTCCTAATAGTGTCACTCCCGATGGGGGCCATTTTCTTTCAAACCAACACACTTGGTGATTGAGGGATAATCAGGGAGTTCACATCAAAATCTGAGTCTTAGAAGTGGATTCTAGGAGGAACTAAGTCTTCCTGTTCGTGTGTGTGTGTGTGTGTGTGTGTGTGTGTGTGTGTGTGTATTACAGTGGGACTCTGCTCTTTTTAGGCATTTGATAAAATATTTCCAGTATCTGAGCTTCAGTTTCTGTATTCTGTTACTTTCCCCTTGATTTTCATTTTATCCATCTGAAAGAGAGCCATCCTTTCTTTCTACAAATTGATTGCAATATACAATTGATAGTAATATTTTCCAATCATTATTTTGCAATAATCTTTAGCTCATTAGTGCAGTTTGTGCCTTATCAGGATGAGAGAGATTTCCCATATTTTTATATGTGCCCTTGTGTTGAGACTCAAGTGTTCTAGGGAATAGTGAGGGAGGTGAGGCTCAGTAGATGGATTAAAACCATAGCAATGTCAGTCGTGGGACCCTCTGAGAACATTTCCCATATCAAGGGTAGGAGTTACTAATGATAATATGTCATCATTATCCACAAGTGGTTGGTGGTTCACCATTACTCTTGCTGAAACAGTGCCATAGACTCGCTGCTAGTATCTGAGTTTGATGTTTCATGAGCATAGAGGCCAACATTAATCAAACTGGACTTCTGGAGAGTTTCTCCTTTTCATGCAAGGGATTTGGCTTAGAGAACCATCACCATTCTCAAACTTCAGCTCCTCCTGTGTGTACCCTTTCAGGCCAGAGACCTGCATTGAAGGCCAAATCAACAGGCTTTGTAGCAGACTGTGGAAAAATTTTTGAGCAAGCTTTTTTCTCTAGGTGTGATTACCTTTCATCAGAAGCCAAGTATTTCTTGCTTGAAAAAAAGGATGTTTCTAAGGAGTTTTCAAGCTTGGTTAATTTATTAATAAAATGACTGAGTTCTTATGAGACCTTTTCGGGGATAATTTTGCAGGCTTTAGAATACTTGAAAAGGAAAAAGCCCCAGACTGATATAACCAATGGGAAGTTCTGTCAAGCAGGGAACTGCTTATCTGTGTGGCTCTTCCTAAGTTTGGATGGGTCCTGCTGAGACTGGGCGTTGCTCAATGTGTTGACTTTTTAAAAAGAAAGCCACCCTGTGTGGTTGGAAGATCTGTAGTCTGCTAGGGCTTAGAGTTTATATGCCTGTCCCTCCCTCCCACCTCAGGCTCCATCTCCACACACATCCCCTTCCCTGCCTCCTGGGTGGATACTTTGGGATGAATCCAGATGCTCTCCTGCACCAAAGATTTCAGTAAGGCTGGGGTGATAATGCCACCTTTTTTTGCTGACTCTCCTTCCCCTGCTGCACCCTTGAATTATCTATGGTTGTAAATAGTGACTTGTTTAAAATTTTATATTCAACTCTAAAAATAGTTTTATTTGGAGAGAAAAAAAGTAATAATTTTATCACATCCTTAAGATTTAGTAGAAATATGACTTTATAGAGTAATTTCTTATCAGAAAGGTAAAAAGTTATTTGCCTTGTCTCTGTGTTTCAATCTTGAAGTCTCAGCTGACATTCTCAGGGTGTAGCGTCCTTCCTTGGCAGAGATGTCATCTGGACAGATATCGCCATTTGCAGCTAATGATGATTGATGTTAGTTCAAAAAGTTCTTCTGTGTCAAGAGGGCACTTGGGAAGCTGGCTGTAAAGAGCGCTTCCCAGCATGGGAAAGCATTTGTTATCACTCATGCTTTGATGCAGCAACACATTGCAGTTCTTGGCATAATGAGAGGCAGGTTTCAGGAGTTACTGCTGCACCCAACTCGTACCTGCCAAACTATAAAGACAAACTATATTGAGGATTAAAGGGTGGAATCCCTTTGTGTCTCAGAGTAGCAGAACTGAAAGGTTCATAATGACAGACAGGACCATTAGGAGGCATGAAAGGAAAAGCAAAAGCCAGGCTGAAAATGTTCTGGGCTAGAGAGGAGTTGATGCCCTTTGAACATTTAGGTTCAAATAGCGTGGCATCCTTTATCTCCAAAGACAATGCTACTGACCTGGTGGGTGTGGGGCATGTGCTGCAGGGTTGTTTTCCAACAGAGAAGATGGAAGATTTTCTTCAGCTCCATCTTGTGCTAGCCAGACTTCTCATATGGGACCGGTGACAGGCACTGAAGTGCCTGGAGGAGAGGAGGTGAGATGGGGGTGGCTAGCGCATGATGACTGCTTTACATTGACCAAGTCTCCTCCTCAACATCACCTCCTGCATCACCTCCATTATTCGTCACGCATAACGCTATGAGGTAGGGATGTGTCTAATTGGCACCTAACAAATGGGGCCACTGAGACCCAAGAGGCAAAAGAACATTCCTAAGGCTGCACAGATAATAGAGTATGGTGTGGTGGAGTTTGATCTCATCGAGTTTGGCACCAAGGCCCAAGCTCTGAAGTATGAAGTACTCTGTCCTGCTAAGGTTTAGTGACAGTTGGAAACACATCTGGGAGCCAGAGGAACATGAGCCTTCCCATAGTGGGCTTCTGTGTGCACTTGGGAAAGTTTCTTAAAATGGTTGAGGAAGGAAGGGAGAGAGGCCATTGTTGCCATTAGTATTTTATTATTTGGCTTTGGCTCCAGATTGGAACAAAGCTAAGGGCTGATGCTTCTCCTCTTGAGGACTCATGAGAAGGAATTACTTGGGTATTGTCAGTGTTACTAAGGCGATTTCTGGGCTCCTCTCAAGAGGGGTTCTAATTTAATGGTTCTGGGGTGTAGTGGTTGGCTGCATATAGGAACCCGAGTTTTAAACAAGGGCTTTAAGTGACATGGAGTGAGTGGTCATCCTTCCCACACTGAGGAGTCCTGCAATGTGGGAATCATAGACTTAGGGCAGCTGCCCCTGCTCTGGTCCACCCTGGCAATTTCTTCAACAGGTGTCATGAACAAGGCTTTACAAACAACCTGTTTAAAACTGTTTTGTATCGACTTATTCATTTTGTCATAACCGAGTGATGAAATGGAACACAGAACCTGTAGATTCTTTCTCTTAATCACTAATAAAAACTTACAGTAAAACACGTAAGCATTACTGTAAGCAGCCAACAAACCTCAGGGTTTCAGTGCTTGGCTGATTCAGCCCAGAGAACCTAAGGGGCTTCAGGCTTGGGGAACTTTAAAGATAAGTGCTTTTTATCCTGGTTTTATAGAGGCTGAGCCCAAGGGCCCAAGGACTGATGGCATCTGTTGAAATGTGACATAATCAGTCCACGTTTGGACATGTGGCTTCCTCTGGACAAGGGGCCCAAACTCGAACCATTTGGGAAGCTCTACACTCTTCCAATTCACACTGATAGTATAAGGAAGAGGAGATCTCACATCTGCTGGGGGCTCCACAAACTTATTTTCTGTGTGAAAACTTTGTCCCAACATGACCATCCAATAAGTGCAGCCCACCTTCACAGAAGTGTACCCTTTGCACGTACAGTTCTCCCATACTTGGTTCCAACAGAGTTCATTGTTTCCCTTCTGGCCATGGTAGGACCTAATGGCACTTATTGCACTTAATGGGACTTTTCTCTCTCTTTTTTTTTCATGAGATTCAGTTAGGGAACATACGTAGAGCTCTTCTGTCTTATGCACTTGCAGACATCACTGACTATTCATTTGTATACAGGAACAGAGCACTTGATGCNTATGGCAAGGGCATCTGGAGACTATAGAGAGATGTAACTACCATAAATGAGAAAATGCATACATGATTAAGTGATTTAGATGCTGATATGGACTCTGAAGAAAGTAAAACATGGATAATATTATAAATGATCTGGTTGGGGGAAGTCATTTTGACCAAGCTGTCACGGAAGGACTGCTCTCAAAGCATCTTATGTGAGCTGAGACCCAGGTGGTAAAACGTGGGATTCATGTAAATACCTGAGAGAAGAGAATTCTAGATACAGGGCAAAGAGTATGCAGAAGAGCTTCAGTGAGTATTCACAGAGAGAGTGGGATGGAGTGAGCAGAGAAACATGGTGAAAAGACAGGTCTATTGTAAACCAAGGAGGAGTTTGGATTGTAGTGTAGAAGAGGTGATGGAAACTCTTATGGATACTTTAGCAAGGAAATGACATGGTGTAACTCACCTCTTGCAGATCAGTCTTATTCACTGAGCCAGGACTTGCCTCAGATTCTCAACACAATGCTCCAGGCAAAATCGGTCAGTTTGCATATCTTGAAGAAAACATTTTAAAGACTCTTGCTACACCGTGTGAGGATCGAATTCATGTTTTAATCACGCTTTTATACTTTGCATTTGGTCCCTGGTAAAGAATAAGTACTTGGCTATTCTGTACAGAGCTGAATGGTTTCTGTATTACTGTTCCTTTGGAATAAAAGAGGGACAATCNTGTTCCTGTTGGGTGACTCTTTAGCAAGTGATGTGCGCTAGCGTATTATGAAAGAGGGTTAGTTGATATCCCAGCTTAGTCGGCCTCCCCATTTTTTGAGGGGAATATTATTCCAGAAAGTTAGCTATAGTTCAGCTAAGAGGTGGCAGAGTGTACAGGTGCAGCAATATTGTTTTAGCAACCTTTAAGAAGCAGGCAGAGCCTGGGAAACATCTGCTTCTGGCACACTGACAGATTGGATACCGAGACTCTCTTCTAGAGAGGTGTGGATATGTTAGTCATTATACAGAAAGCAACCTTTTAAATGCCTAAATAAACTTATAAATCACAAACTAAACCCATAGGTACTAAGAGAGAGAGAGAGAGAGAGAGAGAGAGAGAGAGAGAGAGAGAGAGCACACTAACATCAGGGTGGTGAGCAAGCAACTAAGCTATAGGTTGCTTTGCAGGAGGAGGGTGTGTGTCCATCCCAGAACCCAGAGCCCTGGTTTTTAGATGTCACACAGTAGGAGATAAGTAGGTAAGTGTGTTGGGGTGGGAAAACAAAGTGTTGGGTACTACAAGGTTGGTAGAATTGATAAGCAGCCTGCAAAACCAAGAAACCTCGAAGATGTGAGTTCTTAATGAAAAAAATGTGTTCTTAGTGAAAAAAAAAATCCATCTAGCAAAGAAAGTTGTTTTGAAAATTGCCTGTTTCAGCCTTTGCTTGAAATTGGGAATAAAAAAAGAAAAAAGAGTCTCACTTAAGAATTCAGACCTCATGAGGGTTTGGGGCTTAAATTTACATTCTTCGTGTATACTGTGCAGGAACTCTCAAGGGATCAATTAATTAAATTAAGTTGATTGTGGTGTAAGAAAGAGTAAGCTGGGCTGGCAGGTTCAGAGGTGAATCCTCTCTAGAGGCACTGTCCAGAGCGGGGACTCTTTAGGAGTTTCACAGATTAAAACCAGCTGTGTGAGAGCTCAGGACAGCTACCTACTGTATGTGATACACAAGGAGAAACAACAGACAGTAGAACTAGGCTTCCCAAGAACTTGAGTGTGAGATCAAGGGTCAGAACAGAAATGAAGTGTCCTTCAAGTGGGTACTGAAATAAAACATGGAATTGAAAGCATGAGCAAGAAACAAAAGCAATTTAAAATGACTAGACAGTATTTGAAAACAGAACCAGAATGAAATTCTAAAAATAGAGACTATTATATTTGAAATAAAAGCCCAAGAGAAAAAAATAGGTTTTAACCTTCAAATATTTGGAAAAATCATTGACAGGAATTTGAGCATATAATGTTTTCAAAATGTGATATGCATAGAAAAGCATAAAAATAATAAATATGCCATGATGAATTCCCAAAAGTTAATGTGCCATACAACTAGTGCCCAATTTAAAAATAGAAAATTAAAAGCATCTCCAAAGCTTTTTCCCTGTCCCTTTCTAAGTAATATTCCTCCAAGATTAATGACTAATTTGACTCCTAATACCATGTTAGTTTTGCCTGTTTAAAAACATCTTATGAATGAATTTATATAGATATACTCTTTTATTCATGACACATTTCTCAATATTTAACAATAAGTAAAATAATTCATATTTTAAGAATAAATGTGATTTTCTTATTTAAGGCACCATTTTATTACATAAACATACAATAGTTTAGTCAATTCTACCACCAAGNAGCATTGGGTAGTTACCTATACGGTGTTTTCAGTTGTCTATTTTCACTCATTAGGCTTTTTCCTGGGAATGGGATTTCTGGTCGTGGAGCAGGCATATGTTTATTTGGTACTAGTAGAAACTGCATAAAAACTTCCAACAATATAGAGAAACTAGACATCAAAATACCAAACAATCCAATTAAAAAATGGGCTACAGATCTGAACAGAGGATTCTCAACAGCAGAATCTCAAATGGCTGAAAGACATTTAAGGAATTGCTCAACATCCTTAGTCATCAGGGAAATGCAAATCAAAATGACTCTGAGATACTATCTTACACCTGTCAGAATGGCTAAGATGAAAAACACTGATGACAGTTTATGTTGGAGAGGATGTGGAGCAAGGGGAACACTTCTCCACTGTTGGTGGGAGTGCAAACTTGTACAACCACTTTGGAAATCAATATGGCAACTTCTCGGAAAATTGGGAATCAATCTACCTCAAGACCCAATGATACCACTGTTTGGCATATACCCAAGGAATGCTCAATCATACCACAAGGACACTTGCTCAACTATGTTCATAGCAGCATTATTTGTAATAGCCAGAACCTGGAAACAACCTAGATGCCCCTCAACCGAAAAAAGGATAAAGAAAATGTGGTACATATACACAATGGAGTATTACTCATCTGTAAAAACAATGACATAAAAGTGTTTGTGCTTTAAAAAAGAAAATATGATCACATCAGTGTTTTTCAATTATCTTAAGATTAAAAATTATGAATTATTTTTCTTGCTTTCATTTTTAGCTTTAAATTATTATTTTTAAATTGAAATATAATTACATCATTTCCCTCCTTCCCTTTCCTCTCTCCAACACCTCCCATTTTCCCCCTTATGCCCTCTCAAATTGATGATCTCTTTTCTTTGATTTTTTGATATGTATATCAAAAATTTCTTTGTTTTGTTAAATATATATAAAACACAAAATATATGCACAAATATGTAAATGCAACCCACTGAGCCTGTTTTGTTGTTTATGTGTATATGATCTCAGAACACTGAAATTTTGTAAAAATGGTTTTATTCATATTTGTTTTCACTTAAGCTTTTAAACCTAAATTAATAAACATTTAAAATTGATAGTTGCCTTGTAAATGACTATGTGGTATTGTATCCTGTAGCTGTCTAATACACATAAGATACTAGCTACTCAACTGGGTGGGACTTTATGACCCACTCCCCCATCCACGCTAGAGTTTGTCTGGCTTGATCTTGTACAGGCAGTCACAGCTGCTGTGATCATATGTACAATAGCACTATCTTGTCTGACAAAGACTGTTTCACTGCAGATGTCCACCACCTCTGGCTCTTACACTCTTTCTGTCCTCTTCTTCCTTGGGGATAACTGTCCAGTTTAGAGCTGAACACTCCAAAGACATGCTTTCATCTATACTAAGCCTTTAAATTCTAGTGATTTTATGCTTACTATGCATTTAATTTCAGACATGCTATATTTGAAGAGCTCATTAGTCATGTGTGGCTAGTGGCCACTCTATTAGTGCAGGGCTAACCGGGGAAGCTCTATGAAGGCAAAGAAATGAAAGGAACGACATCAGGTATTGGGAGAAATGATCCAGTTACAGTAGAGGGCTATGTCATGGAGATGGGAGGGATGTGTGTTAGTGAATTGCCACTGCTGTAGCATCCAGCTTTGGGTTTACATTCATTCATATCCCCTGTATACTTGTTTTATCATTCAGTGTTCAGTGCATGATAAAATACACTGTTGAGTAGTTCAGAGTAGCAGTAAATAATAGCTGAGTACAAGAAGAGAAATATATCATATCTTCTGAATTACAGAGGGACTCAGGAACTCAAAATTTAATTATCCCCATGGAAATTTGACCAGAAGCCTAAAGTGAGCATTTCTGACATTTACATCAAAGTTCACTGTGTGCATTAATAGAAGCAGGCAGATTGGAAGTGGTTTTCATTCCTTCGGCTGTAATGATATGAAAACTTGACAATGAATACAAGTAGGTCGTTACTTTGGTTTTCATGTCTCAGTTAAAAGATAGTGTCATATCCTAGTGTGCTCATACAACACAAAAGGTATATTATTGGGCTCCAGATCAACTACCGTATAAACTTGACCTGAATAACCTCCGACTTCCTGGAAAATTCTGTGTTTGAGTAAAATACGTGACTGTAGGCAGTTGGTTCATGTTTGCAACAGCTTCAGAAGCAGTGAAGCAAGGCACTTGAGTCTCTTCTAGCTTCTGCTGTTTGAAAGGTAGTAATAAAACTGAAAATATATTTTTGTCCTTAGAAAAACCTCCAAATGCTGTGTTTATTTCTGCAAAGATAACACTTTTTAAACGTCTGCTCTGTCATTCTAAAAGTCGGGATGTGAGGACTATACAAAGGAGTTTGTTACAGGAGCTTGTGATCTGGATGATGGGGATTCCACTCTTTTCCTCAGACTTAAGAATGGAATTGACTCAAATAGTGCCACTATTATATTAATGCATCAACAGTGAAAATATTAGCTTAATGCAGCTAGCCCAAATGCTACAACAGAGTATTGTCTTACTCCAGTCTTGATGCAATAACAAAATGAGTAATTTATGAACAACAGAACCTCATTTCTCAAAGTTCTGGAGGTTGGGATGTCTAAGATCAAGTCTCTAGCACATTTTACAGCTGAAGAGACCTTATTATGAGGCTAAAGAGGGATAACTTGATCCCTCAAACTCTTTTAAAGTAGAGTGAAGCCCACACAAGGGTCTTGCCTCCTAATAAATCATCTTGGGCGGGGGGGGGCTAAGTTCCAACATACTTGTTTTAGATTTAATTTTTTTATTTTTAATTATGTTTATATATGTGTGTCTGAGTGTGGGTTTGTGCACATGAGTGCAGTGCCTAAAGAGGCCAGAAGAGGATGTCATATCTCATGGAGCTGGAGTTACAGGCAATTGTGAGCCACTAGATGTGGGTGCTAGGACCAAACTTGGGTCCTCTTTAACAGCAAGCAGTTCATAATCTTAGGCTTTGCATCATCTCTTCACCCCTCCCCACATTTCACAGGGATACTTACATTTGCATCATGCAAGTGTTGTAGACTGTTATATCATAATAACTCTCAATACACTTTAAGTTGGCTTTTGGAAGTTTTTGAAACAGTCTCAGACTAATGTTACCTATGCTCAGTTGATATCTTACAAACTGTGTGAAGCATATCTATCAGACATCGTGCCTTTTGTTTGTGCTCCTTGTCTGTAAAACCAAAAGGAACTTCATAGAGCCAATGTTCACACGCCCTGATGTCTTGAGACTGTGTGTACTGTTGGTGGTGAGAGATTATAGTAGGTAGGAGTTGGAGGGTCTGATTATGTAACTTGGTGTGAACTCACTCATCACTTCACATGTGGGTGCCTTTGCCCTACAGATTCATCATGTGTGTTAGGATCAGAAGGAATCATAGGGTTGTCTATTCTCACCTCACATCAAAATAACTAGAACTCTCTAAAACATTTGCGTCAGATTTTGGTCTAAATGGACCCTGACAACACTACACATTCCATTGCTTAATATGTTACAGTTAGAGAATTCTCCTGTGTATTAGAATGCTCTGCTTTGTGGATCTAGAACGACAGCTCAGTGGTTAAGAGCATTGGCTGCTCCTTCCAGAGAACCAGGGTTCAATTCCCTGAGCTCACATGGTGGCTCACGGCCATCTGTAATTATAGTTCCAGAGAATCCCCCACCATCTCCTAGCTTTTGTGGGAAATGTGTGTGTGTGTGTGTGGGGGGGTATACAGATATACATGCAGTCAAAACACCCATACACAGAAAATAAAATAATAGTAAAAATATAAGAATGGTCTATTTTGCATTGGGCCAATACCTTTTAGGCAGTATTCAATTCATAATAGGTTTGTGAACTAAAATATCACAAATTAATTTTTTAAATAAAAGATTAAAAGGACAGTATGCAAATCTCTATTGCTATTTTTCTAGCATAGGTCTGAACAGATAGATTCTAGACTAAATACCCAAATTCTTGCTTTTATTTTATCACCCCCCCAACGAAGATTTAGTCATATTTGTGGTGTTACTTTATAATCCAGGCACTCACCCCTAGGTTGTCTTGAAAGTAGGGAAAAGAATTCTGCCTCCAGCCTGAATATAATCTCTCTCTCTCTCTCTCTCTCTCTCTCTCTCTCTCACACACACACACACACACAGAGACACACACACACAAGCTGGTTTTATGCTTACCTTCAGAATTTATTATTGAAACTATTTATGTGGTTAGAAAATCTCCCATTTCCACTAAAGGCTTGCTTGGCAGCAANTAGAACTTTCTAATTTTCTGTAGTGCAGAGTGTTGGAAGAACTGTGTTCTGGGGATGCCACTGTATAATGGACTATCCTAGAACTAAGGTGTGCCTTGATTTGTTCTGTGTACATATATTTGCTCATTCATTTATTCAGATTCTATTTCCTGAGAGTTATGGTTAGTTCTCATCACTGCCTTGAGCCAGGAAGCTCTAAACATTCTCTCTAACCTCATATGTCATTGTCAGAGGGTTTGTCTTTCTTTCTTTCTTTCTTTCTTTCTTTCTTTCTTTCTTTC
>LZPO01117153.1:135507-147339 GCA_001675575.1 Neotoma lepida
TTATCCCACCTGGCTGTGGAGGCCCCTGCACCTACATCTCTAGGATTTCCCCTGGGGTGAGTTCGTATCTCCCTATCAGTCTCTCTATGAGCCTGTGTGGAGAATGCTGAGATCTCCTGGGCTCATCCTTTGCCTGCTACTCTGCATTCTCTGGGTCTATGTCTGAAGGTGGAGGCATGGACTTGGGCAGGCACGAAGATGGTGATTCTCAGCAACTGACCAGGCAGAGACTGCTGAATTCACAGCTTACCTCACTGCTCTTCTTACCCCACTGTTCTTCTCCCATTGAGCAGCAAACAGTTGAAGTCTTGGCTGAGCTTCTTCTTGGACGGTGGATTCTTGGCTTTGTAGAAGATGGTAGGGAGTTAATGAGCTTCCTTTCTGATTTAGCACTTCCCTGATTTCTTTCCAGCAGCTGCTGTGTCTCCTTACTCCCTATCAAATGAGGTTTCCAGGTGAATTTACTTCCTCAACAATCTCAGAATGCAAACTGAAGGCAGTGTCCTGTTCTAGGTGCTAAATCTTGTTGAGATAGAAAGAGAAGAAACCTGAGCTATATTTAACCAAACATGGCGAGTTCCTCGACTCACAATTGGGTTGCCCTTGGGTTCTCATAGCAGCAGGGCATCAGCAAATGGAACCTCTATTTTAGGAATTTATATTCCCCAGATATTGAAACAAATACATGCTATCCAGCATTCCAGAATCAAACTTTTGTGGGAAATGGAATTGGGAACTACATGTCCCAAAAGAAACACCAGGGATTCAGGGGAGAAAACTGACNGGGAAACAACTGGGTTTCTTGCAGACTGGAGAACTCAACACTGCTGCTGTGCATTGAAATGACCGAAAACAGAAGAGTGATGTGATCTCAGGAAGGGGAGGGGGAGCGTCAGAGCACATCAGGTGAACAGCCAAGTGCATTGCCAGTACCTTGGTGATCTGGGAGATCTGAGATGAACAAACTGGGTGATAATCAGGAAACTGGTATAGTTTGCTCATTAGTCTGTCAATCCAAGGAATCTGGAGTTCCCTGAGATGGTACAGCAGGATCTGGCTGTACCAGATGTACACACACACACACACACACACACACACACACACACACACACCATAGCTCTTGACTTCTTATCCAAGTCACTCAGTATGTTTCTCCATTAGCTTTATTGCCTGCAAAGCAGCAGTTGTAATATCCACTTGTGCTTAGCATGNCAGTCACAGCTCCTTTCTTGCTGTGCGTTGGTATTGTATTCTATGCACTGGTATTGTATTCTATAGTCTGGATCAGGACTTGGATCATGACTAATGCTCAGCAAATGTTTGTTGAAGAAAAGTCGCATCTTCAAGTAATTATCTCCCTTACTTGCTGGCTAATATATAGTTTGCTGTACCATTAAGACAGAAATCTTTGGAGTAAGGGTCCTGAAAAATAATGATCAAATGCATAGATAATAAATGTAAATATTTTCCTCTTAGGAATGTAACATATATTTTATAAAAATTAGGAATATATTTCCCACTATTTGAAAAATATATTATTTGAAAAAATATATTTTTCAAATATAAATCATTATGCAATTACTCATATTTCTTTCCAGATCTGCCCCTTCTGTGTTTCCTAAAAAGCTGGCCGTAACTTCTCCACTCTGTAGGAAACCTTAGTTACTGCTTACTTATTGCTTTCTTTCTTTTATCCCCATATGTATTCATGTTTATAGGCATACAAGCCATGTTCATTTCTTCTCCTGGTTAGCCTCTGAATCTGTCTTGTGTACCTTTCCCCACTATTATTGGCTTAGTCTAGCTACTGTCATCTCTTGTCTACATTAATACCATAGTGCCCTCACTGATAATTAAGGGAAGATCTTCTAAGAATGTCTGAGGTAACCGATGATTGAACTTTCTGCTGGCAAGCTTTCTGGTGCTCATGCACATAGGTCTTATGAATGATTTAAGCAGCTTGGATTTCCATGGGCTTGCAGAATGTTGGAGGTGCTTGCTTTCTCTCCTACAGAATTATGTATGAGCAGACTGCTGCTGAGGCTAGTTGGACGTGCATTTGAAGTGCACAGAACTTTAGGTTGTTCTGAAGTTTGCTGCTATCATGGAGGGAGGTATGTTAATTCTGAGGAAATAAAACTCACCATTGCAGAAGATGTAGCCCCACAGCAACCCAACACAGAAAGGTGAGAAGACTTTTATGTGTATTATACAAACATAATGTATTTAATCCAGATTTCTCCAGCAAAGTATGCATATATACTTATAGTGCAAGGAAAGTCATATAGGGTTATGGAATCAATAATTCAGAATTTAGAGTCTGATCATTGCTGTATTGACTAGGAAACCTCAAGTTAAATGGATGAAGGGGATCAAATCGGTGCTCCTAAAAGATGATATTCCCACATTTGGGAAAGCTTATTGATGGCTTACCAGGATGGCTATGGGAGCTCACTTGGCAAGGATCATCAAGTCTGCTGGTAAAATGGTATGGCTNCAGCTCAGCCACAAGGCCCTATTCTCGGTGTAGGAGGATGGTGAGGAAAAGGCTCAGATGGAGTGGTTGGGTGGAGGAGAATACATTTGTCAGAAAATAGAACTGTGTGGTTCTAAGACTGGCTCTGTTGCCGGTGCTTTGGGTGCCAATGGCTTTTAGTTTTCTCATCTGTCTCTAGCCAGCAGGGCCTCCTAACAGAGCCCAGGGTGCACTGTGGCTTTTAGAACAGTGGGTTCATCAGTCCCATGGAGATGAGGTTGCATGAGACAATGTCCACAATCACTCCTGTTTCTGAAAGAAAAAGAAGGGATCTGGTTTTGTGTATGTGTGCCTGGAGAGAGGGGGCAGAGGAAAGAGTAAAGGGAAATGTGTGGAATCTCACTGGAGAGAGAGAGAGAGAGAGAGAGAGAGAGAGAGAGAGAGAGAGAGAGAGAGAGAGAGAGAGAACATAGAACTGTGGGACTCAGATGGCCAAATGTGACAATAGCTAATGGATGAGCCTCCAGTCTTCTCATTTTGCCATAGATCTCCCAGGTGAGGTGTGACACATTGCATGCTCACAGTGAGTGCCACAGAGTGCAGGAGATGACAGCACCACAAGTCAGTGGCATCATGGGAGCTTGGGAGGTATAGCGGTGAGTATGCATTTTACCTGAGTCATGCTGAAGTGACTGGTAAGATTGTCCCAATGTCAGTGTGGAGCATCGTGACTGTTGGTTTTTTTATTTATTGGATACAGCATCCGCTAGTATCCTCATTTGAGGGGAGCTTAAGGAAGTATGAGCCCTGGTCATTCAAACAGTAGTGGAAATATGATTGGATTTGTATCCATGGGCTGGTGACATCTGGAGTACTTGGAATTGTATACGGTCTCTTGCTATGATTATGCTATATTTAATAGTATTCACACATGGTGAGACAAAAAACTACTTAGCACTGATTTGCAAGTGAATCACAGAATTTTTAGCCCAGGAAGAAACTTTAGGAATCATCTACTTCAACCCCCACAGTTTAGAAATTAGAATCAGAGAGCAGAAGATGGGAAGTGACTAAGCCCTAGGGTGTCGGGCATGTTAGTAGCAGAATTAAGGCTGCATCTAGATCTCCAGGGCCCTAGATTTGGTCAATTTAAGACTGAAAAGAAGAAGGAGTTTTTTTTTTTAATCAGTAAAAATATCAAATACAACTTGGCTTCAATCAAATCAGAAGTTTTAAAAATCATATTTTCCCCATAGTTTTATACCAAATCCCCTAGTGGCTCTCTAAATAATGGTGCCTATTTAAAGAGAAGGATCTAAAACTTCAACTGTGCGATTAGGTTTCAGCACAAATTGTGTCTTTGGTCACTGCATCTTGGCTTCCCNTCCCTGGTGGATTTCTATTAGGCTTTGTGGTAGGTTTGCTGCTGAAGGCCTCAGACGTGCTGCTTGCTCACATCTGAGAGCGTTGCTTTTGCCTTTCTCCTCCTCTAAGTACTCTTCCTAGGAATCATCCCCAGACTCTCTCCTCTCCTGTGTGCAACTCAAGCATCATCCCTTGAAGGACTGCTCAGCGTCCCCACTCCCCAGGTTCCTGCCTGTTTCAGTGGCTGTCAACAGAAGTTGCTCCCCAGAGAGCATTGCCGTTGTCACCACTGGGGTGCTAGTAGGTGGAGGCCAGGGATGGTGCCAGATAGACTACACTCAGAGACAGCCCCCTGAGACTAAAACTCAGCTAGTCAAATGTGTCAATAGCACTGAGATAGAGAAATTCTCTTCTAACCTATTCCCTTAGCTTTGCTTTCCCCCAAGACTTCACTGAAGGCTTATTTATTTGTTTACATACTTTCTGGTCTACTTCCTCCCATTACTCCCTCTCCCCCCCAGTGAAGGCTCTGTCAGTCCAGGAAATTTGTTTTGTTCATTGTTGCATAAGCTTCCGGAACAGTACTCTGCACCTGCTAGGGGCTCCATAAATATGGATGGAACTGATTGAATGAACGACTCCATCATCACTGCTAGAAAAACAACGTGCAGGGCCAGCTGCACTGCTGGTGCATCATTCTCACGGAGGGAAAAACACAGGCAGGCACAGGTAACAGAGAATACACAGATTTGGTCCTCAGTCCTGATGCTGATCAGGGTCAGTACATTTTTTTTTTCCTGAAAATGAACAAAGGGTGAAGGTTACTGAAGCCAGGTGGATACTGCCTGTGTGACAGCTGTCAGTGCAATCCTGTAGCTCCAATAACTGTGGTCATTTCTGCTCCTATTGAACAGGGATGGAAATGAAGCCATTTGTGCAGAAGCTACAATTGGCAAAGAGTAACAACTTATTGATTCCAGCTGTCCAGGAAGGCCATGTTTCTTCTCCGTGTCTTTTCACTGCTAGTCTGGGTTGAACTGAGAACACAAATTCTACTCAAATGTAGTAACAGCTTTCTAATGTAAGC
This sequence comes from Neotoma lepida, assembly GCA_001675575.1. Lineage (NCBI taxonomy): Eukaryota > Metazoa > Chordata > Mammalia > Rodentia > Cricetidae > Neotoma > Neotoma lepida. The sequence continues at coordinate 140,436 of LZPO01117153.1, forward strand.
TATCAGTTGTGAAGGAATGAAAAGAATGATTTGTAGCACCAGAAAAGGCCCAAGTTTCAAGCTGGTTTATTTTACCTTGTATGTTATAAATTAAAAAGGGAAGAAAGAGCAGCCATGCACCAATGTCAAATTGGAGATTGCCTCGGCATCACTTTCTCAATAGAATAGAATAATATAGTAATAAGGGCACCTCAGTAGCAAATACAATTAGGAGCTTTGTGGAAATAACGACAGAAAAGTGCCTTAATAGCTTTAAAACCCACAGATGGCAAATCAAGGAAAAGATGTGTTTGTCACCCTCCGAACACTCTGTAAAATGCACACCACAGTGCTAGGATGCTTCTAATGGCAACCCCTGCACTTCTAGAGACCTCAGTAGGATCGTTGCCTCTCTGATATTCAGTTTTTCCAGTGTCTTGTGGCAGTCTGGGGAAGCCACTTTCCTGACCACACAGCGTTGGTTAAATGCAACTGGGCAACCTTTGCTTTGCCTGGAGCAGCTGCAGGGAAAAACCAGGGAGTCAGACATGTATAATCATGCATTTGAGATGGGTATGCCATGTGCTGTGTTTCATTAAGTCTTGCACAAACAGTTTGATATAGAACAATGTGCAGTATTAACAGCTGCTTTCAAGTGTTACAGTTCTTTCTTTCTCCAATTTTACTGCATGTTGTGTACATTAGCTACATGACTCAGAGGGCACTTTTCTGTAATATCACAAAAATGTGAGTCAATAAATTCCACACTCACCTATAACTCAGTACATTTTGACCACAACTCTTAGATTCAGCCGTTTTATATACCAGACACATTTCAACCTCAGCNACTTTTATTTGAATGATATGTATTAGAATATTTTATAAAAATAAAAATAAGTTCTATAATTAGGATAGACTCTCTCTAGTCTTATTCTTATCTTATTCTCCTTTTCTTCCTTCCTTAAANTAATTAATTAAATTAATTCTTTAAAATAATTAAAATAATGCCAGGCTTGGCCATTCAAGAACCCCAATCCAATCACCTTTAAAAAGTTTTTATTGGGGCTGGAGAGATGGGGAGTAGTTAAGAGCAGGTATTGATCTCCCAGAGGATCTGAGCTTGGTTTCTGGTACCCATGTTGGGTGGCTTAACTGCCTGTAACTCCACTTGCAGGAGATCCTATGATTCTGACTTCCATGGGCACTGCATTCACACACACACACACACACACACACACACACACACACACACATATGAAAAGAACTTTGAAAAATGTTTGCATTTAAATACAGTAATGACCAATGCATAAAATAACTCAAGATGTTTTTTATGTCAGAAATTTCTGTGGGATGGATTAAGCTCTGCTCTTCTGAAACCTAAGTCATGGTGAAAACTCCTATGCAGCATAAGGTCTTAAGACAAGTTTTAGATGTGTCTTCTAATTGATAATTAGTAGAGGCTCAAGAACACTGACTTCATTGAGTCAACATGACAAATTTATCCTGAAGGTGAGGGTTCATCGTTAGATAAGAAGAATCTCAAAAGATGAGAATGGCTGATAAAGTTCNCTTGAGAGGTTCATAATCTTGTAACTGGACCAGTGGATAGTTTTCTTTTGTGGAGGTAGGCTTTGGAGTTAGGTAGACTTGAGTTTAAACTCTGCCTCATCCATTTACCAGGTCTTGATTGAGTGACTAAAATTTCTTAGATGAGTCTGATATCCTTGTGCATTAGGAGGCAGTGTGTGTGTGTGTGTGTGTGTGTGTGTGTGTGTGTGTGTGTGTTTCTTGTCTAAAATGAACAAATGCGTCAGATGAGATGACTTAGTGGGTAAAGATGCTTGCTGCCAAGCCTGAATTTTTTTTTAGTTTATTTATTTATTTTTACATTAAAAAGATCTTCCACTCCTTTTACATACCAACCTCAGATCCCTCTCTCCTCCCTCCTCCTGCCCCACCAGTTTCCCCTCTCCTCCCTCCTCCCACCCCACCACTTATACACATCTAGATGTGTATAAGAGACAGGTTCAGCACCATGGGGGGCTCCACGGTTATTGGTCCACAGTTCATACATTTCCACCAGTTTGGCTGGCTTCATGATCTCAATGTCTCTTGTTCATTGAACCTCTCCTCTCTCCCATCAGTTGAACCCCTGGAGCTCTGCATGGTGCCCAGCCATGAATCTCGCATCTGCTTCCATCTGTCTCTGGATGAGGGCCCATTGGGGCTTCTCAGCCATGGGTCCATAGCTCAAGCATCTCCCTGTCTCTTATACACATCTAGATGTGTATAAGAGACAGATCTCCTTCCTTGCTCTCTCTCTCTGTCCCTGTTCCTGCTTGAACCTCCCACTCCTTTACACTCTCAACCTCCATCCCTTGTGACCTGAATTTGATCCTTGGGATCCACACAGTGAAAGGAGATACTGACTAGCATAAGTTCTCTGACATCTACACACATGAATGCCTGTCTCTTATACACATCTAGATGTGTATAAGAGACAGCTGGATGAGAGCTCCATGGTGGCAGTTAGGGTATTCATCCCTGTGATCACTGGATCAGGGCAGTTCAGGTACTCTATCAATTATTTCCAGTNGTCTAAGGTGGGTTCATCCCTGTGGACTCTCCGGGACTTCCCTAGCACTCTGTTTCTCCCTATTCCCNTGATTTCCCCATTTATCATGTTATCTCCTTCCTTGCTCTCTCTCTCTGTCCCTGTTCCTGCTTGAACCTCCCACTCCTTTACACTCTCAACCTCCATCCCTTGTGACCTGAATTTGATCCTTGGGATCCACACAGTGAAAGGAGATACTGACTAGCATAAGTTCTCTGACATCTACACACATGAATGCATGTAATACATTCCCTCTCTCCTCCCCCATATATATATAATATATATAATACATATATATGTATGCATACACACATATACACTCACACATTCATATACACATACTCTAAACAAACAAACAAGCAAACAAACAGGAAACTAGCTTCTCAGAGTTTATGGTAAATAGAAATTAGTAGTAAGTATCTTGTAGGATTATTGCAGGAACTAGAAATATGCACAAAAGTGTTTAATTATCTGGAATGCAACAGGCATTCAGTATATAGTAGCCATTAGCAATATTTATTGGCAAATAAGCAAAACAATGTGTTAAAAAATCTGAAAAGTAAGTTCTGGTTTTGTGGCAACATATGTAGTGTTTATGAGACAAAACTNATGGTATTGAGTATAACACACACACAAGTGAACACATACACATGCATTCTATTCTGGAGTCTGTTCTGGGACTCAAGAAGGCATCTTTTAGTGAATTTAGTTTCTCAATGAAGGCACAACTCCTTAAAGGCTGAATCAGAACTGTATGCCCTCTACTCTACTTTGTAAGGTATATAGAATATGTTTAACAAGTTCTGGTTGGTTTGAAAGATGAAAGTATGTTCAAGTTGCCCTCATTCAGGAAAATTATCTTCCATGAAAGTATGTTCAGGTTGCCCTCATTCAGGAAAATTATCTTCCATCTCTTTTTTTTCTTAAGGTTATGGCAATTTTCACTTCTTAGGTTTGAGATGTAACCCTCTGGATGGATCCCTTTATCAGATCATTGGGTCCCTCTTCTGTCTGTTAAGGAGGGTCATGTGATAAGATCATTAAATATATTTCAGGAAATCCTGACCATGAGTAGGTTTACTAGAAGGCAGATTAACTGGAATGGAAGATTGGAAACACTATAATCTGTGAACACAGCTCTAATGGGGATGTCATCCATCCCTGATCTGCTGTCTCAGGCACCTGCACCTCGCTCATCTTTACAGTAGAAATGCTACTACTTAACATTTACCTTGCAGTTTTTATATGGATAAAATGAGATTAATTATGGTGATATATTGTGCACCCAAATATATTGTATACTCTTATAGTGTACCCCAATAAAGCTTATCTAGGGATCAGAGGAAAAAGCAAGGCACTATATTAAACATAGAGGTCAGGCAGTGGTAGCACATGCCTTTAATCCTATCACTTGGGAGGCAGAGATCAGTCTGGATCTCTGTGAGTTCAAGGCTACACTGGGAACAGAGCCAGGTGTGGTGGCACACACCTTTAATCCCAGCACTTGAGATCTCTTGTCTTTGCTTAGGAAGGACACNTGCCTTTAATCCCAGGAAGTGATGGCAGGAAGCAGAAAGGTATATAAGACATGAGGACCAGTAACTAGAGGCTTTTAAGCAGTTTAGCTGAGATCCATTCCAGTGAGGACTCAGAGGCTTTCAGTCTGAGGAAACAAGATCAGCTGAGGAGTTGGCGAGGTGAGGTTGGCTGTAGCTTGTTCTGTCTCTCTGATCTTTTAGAATTTACCCCAATATCTGTCTCCAATTTTTTAATTAATAAGATCACTTAGTAATTTGTGTTACAATTAATCATGTAGCAGTAAGGATAGTATGTAGTAGAGCCAGCATTTAATAAATTTCTTCTCTCTCTGATTTAACTATAAAAAGTTTAGACATCTGGCAAGCATGTCTAAGGATGACTCTCTGAATTTGGGAGCACTGTGTTTGAGTGTCAAGTGAGATAGCAACAAAGCACTTTTCAAATGTAAAGCATGACATCAATGTAAGTAATGAAAATGATTATGATTTTATAATTCCAAGTATGACAAACTGTACATCTGTTGAGAATTTGATAAAGGTTTCAATTAACTTTGACTCACTTAGAAATTACTTGGTAGGGGAGAAGCAATTGGTTTTTTACCTATATGCAATGAGTTGAATAATGTTGCCACAAACTCATGTTCATTTGAAATTTCAGAATCTGACTTCATTTGGAAATAGTCTTACCGTATGTAATAAGTTAGGTGAAATGAGATTATATTAGCTTAAGGTGGGTCCTAGAACAATGGCTTGTGTGTGTGTGTAGTGTTGTGTGCATACTTGTTAGTGTGGGTATTGTTGTTATATAGCATTTCTTCCCAGAAGCTCATTAATACTTAGGAAAATTTTGAAGGAACTCCTTAAGACTCTGAAAGTAAAGAAATCAGAAGTCTCAGGAAGTCCCTGAAGCTGACTGGATGTACTAAGCCTTTCCTTCCTCAGGGTTATGTCATTAGTAAGGCACTCTCAGGCCAGATGAGTTACCCAGAAGAGGAAGACCAGCCAAAAGGCCTGGAAGAGATACTCCCTCATCTGTTGAGTAGCCTACAAGTCATGCAGACAGTTCTGTGGTGGTGTAGATAGATAGATGCCTTTGAGTCATTCCTGCTCCTGTTAGTAACTCCTCACTTGCCTGCCTTCGAGTTACCCTAATAAAATCCACTGGGTCAACAAGTTGTTGGTTCCCTATCTGAGATGACCCTAGATGGTGTAAGTAGACATTTGTTCATGATTCCCCAGGAAGAGTATAACACAGCATTTGCCAGTGTACATGTGGAAGCCTGAGGTCAATGACAATGTCTTTTCTCAATCACACTCCACTTTTATTTATTGAAGCAGAGTCTCTTGTTGAACCTGAAGTCATAGATTCAGCTAATCTGGCTGGCCAGCCATGAAATTCAGAGAACTGCCTGTCTCTGCACTGCCACCCACACCCCACCCACAAGTTGTAGGGTTACAGGAGCGTGTGACCACCCATGGCTTTTTATATGGTTTCTGGGGATCTTAACACAGGTCCTCATGCTTTACTTATTTTCTAGTCCCATCTCTCTAGTCCCATCATGTTTCTATAAGAGAGAAAATAGATGCAGGTGGTTGTATGCCTGGAATAAAGCCCTGTGAATTGGAGCAGAGATAGAGTGATATATCCAAGAGCCAGGGTAAGCTAGAAGCTGCAATAAACAAAGAAAGATCCCTCCCAAAATTATTCATGAAAATGGTAATCTTCCTGATCTCTGATGCTAGGAGCAGAACCTCCCAAACTCAGAGAGANAATATTTGTTGCTTTGAGCCACTCAGATTTGTGACATTTTGTTACAGTAGTGCTCACCATACACAGGATCCTTGACTTAAGATGGTTTGACATTTTTGAACTTTGTGATGGTACAAAAATATACCCATACAACCATCTTGGTTTCACTTTCAGTGTGGTGTTCCGTAAGGTCCGTTAGGCAGTNAACACCTTGTTATAAAATACATTTTGTGTTAGATGATTTTGCCCACATGTAGGCTAATGTATGTTCTACATATGTTCCATCTAAGGCAGGCTAGGCCAAGCTATAATGCTTAGTAATTTTGGCGTATTAAATACATTTATTTATTTCTATTTTATGTGTATGGATGTTTTGCCTATATGTATATGTGTGCACCATGTGTATGCCTGGTGCTTGCAGAGTCTAGAATAAGGTATCGAATCCTGTGGAACTGGAGTCATAGATAATTGTGAGCCACCATGTGGGTGCTGGGAACTGAACCTGAGTCCTCTGTAAGTGTAGTAAATGCTCTTAACTCCTGAGCCATTTCTCCAGTCCCCATATTAAATATATTTTTGATTTACAACATTTTCATCTTATAAGGTTGTAACTCAGCATAAGTTAAGGAGCAACATTACTTGCCCTCCTTTTATTGAAAGAGAAGTGGGAGAAATGACAATTAGGTTTTAATTAAAATAAAAAATGTATTAAAAAGTGATTTGCATATTTTAAAATGACGCAAAAATGTCAGTTTAACTTGCAAACAAAGCTTATTATGAGGCATAAGCATTCTCCTGAAATCCTGATGTAAGTGGAAGTTAAGTCTGCCATTGCTCATACATAAAAGCTCCCAAAATGCTGGAATTTTTTTTTTAATTCATTAAGGAAGATGAAATTAGCTCAGAGTTGGGAAAAAGCTTCCAGTTTCCAGTTGATCAGTCCCATCCACTGGATAATCATGTAGAGCAGAAATGGAGTGGTTGTTTTGGTGTGTGTGTGTGTGTGTGTGTGTGTGTGTGTGT
>LZPO01117153.1:148629-160904 GCA_001675575.1 Neotoma lepida
GCAGAGGAGCAGAACCCAATCGGCCACATGTATCTTTACAAAGACCTGAAAAGCCCTTGCTTTTTGCTTTATACAGACTCGTGTGCCTGTAAGGAAGAGAACTCTAACCAGTTCAGTGTTTTAAATATGTCTTGTCTTTCCATGTACATTTGTANTAGGATTGTCTCCTTTAATCTGTGGTATAACTTCACATTTTATTTGAAAACATTTTAAACGCCTCTTTACTAANCATTCCTGAGCTGTCTCCAAGCGTTATCGTTAAAGAGAGCTGAGTTAAAATCTGTCATAGAATATAAAATGAAAAATAGCACATGTTGTTAGTACAGGACAATATAAGCCAGAGTTCAGGTCCTAGATAAACATAGTAGACCCCAAACAAACAAACGACACAAACCAAAAGAAACAGACAAAACCTTCACAGAGTATTTCAATGAGGACAATAATAATAGCTAGACATTTATTGGGGGCTGTCACTCACTGAGTGCACTGCAGAAATTAATGCACTTGGCCTTTCCAGCATTTATTTGGGGACAAGTCCCACAGTTGCTATCACTTAAGCTGCTTTTCTAGTTTGTTCAATAACATGTCTAAGGCCATTGAGTACATTTGGGATCCAGTTCAGGAGTGACTACATGTCTGTGCTTATTGTGACGTAAAGATTTTTGTCTGNCTTCTACACATCCTGAGGACATGATCTGTGCCAGTANTANCATAAATATTGGTTAAATTAAGCAGTTGGTATTGAAAATCAAGGGAAACCTCAGCGGGCCTCCATAAATAATAAAATCTCCCTTGGTTAGTCCCTGTCTAGAAGGCATAAGGCAGAGCAGTGTGCCATGATTTGGAATTTGAATTTTGAGTAGTTTCTGATAAAGGAACAGCTGAGTCTCCATGTACTAGTGCCCAGAGGAAGTCAGTTTATAGAGTATAAGCTTTTGACCACATTTTGTGCCCTGAGTCTTTAACACAGAGGCAACTGAAGTCAGAACAGTAGAGACTAATGTTGTCCTCCTACTTGCCTATGCCAGAGTTACATTTAGTTTCCTCCAAGTGTTAGATGTTTGGATACTTTATTATTCCCAATAAACAGGCAATTTCAAAGAATTTCCTGGCCCATATTTCAGTCTCAGCTCCTATTTTCACTCTTTGCTCTGAGGGATGTTTTCCCTTTGCAACAGCCCCCTTTTCTTCTTCTAACAGACATGTTTCTTTTTTCATTGAAAGAGATGATGGAAACTCTTTTTTGTTTAGTGATGCCAAAACATAAACAAAATAAAAAAGCCTATATCAATCAATGACTTTTGAGTTACTGTATGACTCTTTCTGGGAAGATACAAGTAAACCTCTACCTAACCCAGACTGGAAATGAGGACAGAACAAAGTAATGATTGTACCAAAGTCCAACTTGGCCAACNAGTAAGTTTATTGAGGCTGGTTACATTGTATATGTGAGCGTCTACTTACAGGAACATTGATGACTCAAAGGCAGATGCATTACTAAAAAGCTCAACCTGGCATGGGTGATAACTCATGGAATCTGAAATCCTGGAGCTCTCTGTATGACTTGCAGACTGCTTGACTGGAAGGTAAGTCTCTCCCTGGCAGTTTACTGCTTCCATATTGAGCAGGAGCCCTGTGAATCTGANTAGTTTTAGAAACTTCCTGAAATTTGTGAGTTGTTTATTTCTTGAGTCTTATGAACCTCTTTCTACCTTCTAGTACAGTATCTTACAGTATCCCCCCTCCTAGATGGTTAATGAATGACTTCTCTGAGATGAAAAATATTTACAGTANAAGACATTTATTTGATAATTTACTTATCTGTAAAGGTTGCTAAAATTTTGTGGAGATGTCTTCTTCAAATATTGTGATAGTTTGAATGAAAATGTGCCCCATAGACTCATGCAACACTTGGTCCCCAGTTGGTGAAGCTGCTTAGGGAGGTGGTGTAGCCTTGATGGAAGAAATATACCACTTCATAGCCCCACCCCACTTCCAGTTCATTCTCTCTCTGCCTCATGCTTGTGGTTGAAGATGGGATCTCCTAGTTTCCTGCTGGAGCCCTCTGCTGCAATGCCCACCCCATCATATGGACTCTCCCTCTGGAATTCTATTTTTCATTAGTTGCCTTTGTTCTGATATTTTATCACAGTAATGGAAAAGCCACTAATATAGAAGTAGTTTATAAGTAGACATAGAAAATTAAGTAATTTCACATGTGAATAAAATTGTGACTTTGAAATGGGGGGATTAACCTGGACTGTCCTGTATGACAAGTCTACTCAAGTCCCTAAAAGCAGAAAATTTCTCTTGACTGTGGTATAAAATTGAAGGCAGTAGAGAAATGCAATGTTGCTGACTTTGAAAATGGAAGAAGAAGGCCTATAGTCCCAGAGTGTGGCTGGTTTATAGAAGTCAGCAAAGATAAGAAGACAGATTTTATTGTAGAGCCTTCAGGAAGGAATGCATCTCTGTGACACATTGATTTTAATACAATGAGACTCATTTTTGACTTCTCATCTCAATAATTTTTTTTCTACTAAATTTTGGCAATCTGTTATGACAGTCTTGGACAACTAATAGGTATATTGAAAAAGAATTCTATTGTAAGGCTATTTTTGTAATCTTCTATATTATGGTTTGAAAATTAAATGTCCACAATGATCTAATGTATTAAGTACATCATCCCCTTGTGGTGATGTATACTTTAGAAAGTGTAGCATAGTTGGAAGAAGGTCATTAAGAGTATGTCTTGGAAAGATTTGCTCTGTCCGTGGTCCTATCATGTTTCTCCATCTCTGCTTCCTGGCTGTCGTCAGTGAGCAGCTCTGCTCCCCACATCATGATGTTCTGCCTTACCATGGGCTGGAGACTGAGCCAGTGCTTCCTGGCTGTCATAAGTGAGCAGCTCTGCTCCCCACATCATGATGTTCTGCCTTACCATGGGCTGGAGACTGAGCCAGCCAGTTCTATATTAAAACTTCTGACATTGTGAGCCAGTTGGAAATCTTCCTCACTTAAGTCGTCTGTTTCAACAAGTTTAAAGTTTAGATTTGTCACATTAATGGGAAAGTGACTAGCACTCTCTGCTCAACACAAATATGGCATTAACTCTGTTTATTAAGAAGTCTTCCATCATTTACANTTAACTTTAACAATGAAGCATATACATTGCTCCTGTTCTTGTGCCAAAAGACTAAATTAGAAAGTTGCCATTTGTTTCTTTTTAAAATAAAAAAGCCTTTTATGTGTGTGCTTGTTTTGCCTGAATGTACGTATATATGTTACATGTGCCAGAAGAGAGCTTTGGATACCCTGGAACTGGAGTTAGAGGGCTGGAAACAGAACCTAGGTCTTCTGCAAGAGCAANAAATGCTTTTAACCACTGATCCATCTTTCCAACTTCCAACAATTTGTCTCTTAAATCCTCTATAGAGTTAAAAACCTAAACTTCATGTTACTTATGGACTATTAATAGTCCCATAGCATCACCATTTGATAGTTTTTAGACAAGGAGATAACATACTGTCAATCTGAATGAGATGAAATATAATTTAAACAAATTAGTCATCATCTTAACCAATTTATCAACACAAGATTATACTTTCTTTTAAAAATTATTAACTCTCTCTTTTCTCCTTGATTTTGCTAGCTAAGAAGTTAGTTTTATTCATATTTAAGCAAGGCATTGATGATTTCAATTTTGGAGGTAGTTGCTATGAACTTGAGTCACCATATTCTTTTTATTTTTAACTATTTATTGACTATTTGTGGATTTTACATCATGTATCCTGATCCCACTTATGTCCCCATCCCCTTGCTTCTGCTCTCTGCCCTTGCAACCTCCCCTGAAAACAAAAGAAAATTTAAAAGTAAAGCTAAAAACCAACCCCCAAAAGCAAACAAAGAAAAAAATTTCAGCGCCAAAGCTGTAGTGTGGCCCAGTGAGTCACATAGTATACCCTTTAGTCCATACACCTTTGCTTGTAAGTATTCATTGCAATGATTCATTGGTCTGCCCTTGCAACTTCCACCCCAAAATAAAATAAAATAAAATTTAAGAGAAAAAAAAGAATAAAAAAGAAAGAAAAAAAAAGAGAGAGAAGGAAAAATCAATCTCGTCATGGAAGCTGTAGTGTGACACAGTGAGTCACGCAGTAAATCCTTTTATCCATAACATCTTTTCTTGCAAGTGTTCATTGCAAGAGTCATTGGTCTGTTCGAAGCCTCTGGCTTCTGCTACACTGTCAATACNGGGCCCTCACTGGGACTCCTCTTGGATACNTTATTGTTGCCTTATGTTATGGGAATNCTATAGCTTTGTATCTGCAGGTCCAGCCCCTTCACATGCTCCAGCAGTTTATGGNTGAGGTGCGTGTTGGGGTGGGCTAACNCATAGTCCTGGTTATGGGCCTGGGTGGTAGCTGGGTTGGTCAGCTTGCCAGCTTTTCTTCATTGTCACCACCCTGGAGAGCTCTCCATCACTGTCNCAGCTAACTCAAGCAATGCAGCAGGCAGCAAGGAACAGGGCCANTTCTCCTGCTCTCATGTCCTTGNGTCCTGCTCACCTNCACTCATACCACCAGAGCCAGCTCTACCAGAGCCACCACATTCATTCAAAAAGTCTTTGTGTTTGTGTTTCAAATACATTGGTTACTACATAGTTTTGAATGTTAGTTTTAAAATTCATGCTTCCAGGAGCACCAGATGGTTTCTTTGTAGGGTTTAGCATTCAGCCAGTGAAGACTTAAGCCAATACTGGGAAATGGGACATAGTAGGTTTATTTTGGAGAGTCAATCAATTTAACATGGTCATCGAGATGCACTTGATGACCCTTGAGACTCTTGGCATCACTCACTGTCACATGGAGCTGGATCCATATAACATGGATCCACATGTCAGAGAGTGCTTTCCCTCAAAATAACCACAAATGGTAGCACTGCTATTCTCTTTTCCAGACACAAATAATTTACTGAAACTTGCCACAGTTATTTCAGCACTTAACATTTTTTTTTGTCATTGTAACATGTAGAGAAAAATGCTGTTTGGAAGAGTTTGAAATGCAAAATAAGTATAATGTGAATTACAAAATTGATCTTAGGGAGAATTGTGTCCTTGTCAACATAATAACAGCCTATTATTGCTAAGAAGAAAGATCCCTCTCATTTATTCCTAGATTTGTTAATTAATTGCTTTATGCGGGAAGAACTCAAAAGATTGTCTAAAACACTNTAGGGGTTTCAAGGAAGCAGAAAATAGTATTTTTAAAACAGAAAGTGTAAATATATTTATTTTATCACTTTTCAATAAGTGAGAAAAAGGCTAGAAGATTCAGTACCATTTAACCTTTCAGCGTTGTGGCATGACATTGTTATCTACAATGTTCATGTTTGAAAACTGTGATCAAGTTACAAAAAAAAATGAAAAAAAAGCAACTCAAAATGTTTTAAGTAAGTTTGTGATTTTGTGTTGGGCCACATTCATAACTCACTTTGAGTGGATGTGTCATGCGATAGGTTGACCAGTTTTTATTCAGTAGAAGGTAGCATTCTTCTGGTGGAATGAAGTTTCAGGCAAGATAGATGACAGGAGGGAAGACTAAAATCACTGATGATAAATCTTAGGCTTATGGAACTAAATTTTGGGGAAACACATAGAGAGGTAAGGAGCTGGGTGGGCGGAGCTAGAAAAGTGATTGTTGTTGTTAGGAGGGAAATACTTAGAGTGTAAACAAATGATGAAGATGAATGGGGAAAGGATGGCTGAGAGAGGCAGGAAAGGATGAAGGCTGATGGGGTTCTCTGCTTCAGGATCTCCACCCAATTTTAGTAAAAGAAAGATGTGTCAAAATATTGGAAGTCAAAGTAGAACTTCATTTTGATATCTGTATGTTCCATTCACTGTTTCAAGTGGAATCCAATGTGGGGATGGGGGGAGGGTACAGAACGCCTGTTACCTGGAAGCCCTTGAAAATTATGCTTTAACTCATACTCATTATGTCCTATAACATATTTTAAAATGGTTTTCATTATATAAGTGTGACTCAGGAACAATTTATGCTGATTTCACTGTNTGTCTTGCCAAAATCAGTCTCATTACTTGGTATTCACATTTTCCAACCCCTATATAATTAGTCTACCAGGAAAGCTAGTTAAATGATGGAGTTAGGATCACTTTTTATGGATTAACTATCAAGAGTTTTGTTGACATGGGGCCATTTTACAAGAGTTATATTCTTAATTTAAAAAACAAAATTAATTTGATGCTTAAATGAAAAAGCCCAGAGTCAACAGTGTGCCTTACCTTTTCACAGTGCTATAGGAGGAGTAAATTAAGCTGAAGAGTAAATAAAGTCAGAGGGTAAATGATAGAGCAGAATGGATGTTTAGAAGACAACTAACCCAGCTCCAACATAAGAGCANTATTGATGATAATAGTGCTTATTGATACCTATATGTTNGCTCATTCAAATTTCATCATTTCAATGAGCACAGATGAATAAACCAAAACTTTGATTAATTGCTACTCAACTTCAAATAANAAGTCATTGTTGGGAATGCTGTTTGAACCTGTGTTTGTTAAACTCCAACTTCAAAGGTCACAATTTTTGTTATTCTCTACTGNCACATAAGCGGGGNCAACAAAGCAGACCAAAGTTAGGTTAATGAAAACGTAGGAGTTATTCCTTCCAGAGCTGGGGTGGGAGCTAGGTTTTTGAGTGAAAGTCATTAAAGGAAGGCAGTACCTGTGGTACTGGTAGTACCACAACTGGTAGTAAAGCCAGTTTCCCCCCCTCCTTGGATGTCCTCTGTCATCAGAGCTTATAGCTGCTTGTCTAGATGGAACCCTCTGTGGCTTGTTCATGATTTAAATATTATTTGTATTATGTTTGGGATTGGATGTTAAGGTTCTTGAGATCTAGGCTGGAATATGCACACGTGCGTGTGTGTGTGTGTGTGTGTGTGTGTGTGTGTGTGTGTGTATGTTTGTTTGTGTGTGTTTCCCAATGTTTGTAGAAATAAGGAAAACATTTCCTGAAAATAAATATTGCAGAACAGACTCAGATGGCCTGGACTCTACATTTTTGGGACACCCAAGCTCGCAAGGCAGCTTTCCGACCTATGACAGACTGTTCTCTCATTTTTTTTTTCTTTGAAAGTTTCAAGACTTTAATATCTGAGAAAGCGATTCTGAGGATGTGTTGCATAACTGCTGTTCTTGGCCCAAAGTATTAACAATTGCTCAAGAGAAGCTACTACCTCATTCTTCATGCCCCAGGAACACCTGGAGCCTCTCGAAACGCCCCAGGAGTGTTGCTTTAAATTAGAATTGGGAATTAATCCATCTCACATTCACTTTGAAGTTTTGTGCTATGGAGTTGACCCACACAGGGATCTACTCTGATAAGGAAAGTAGGTTTTGACTGAATTGGGTCTTCCAAAAAAATGATATAGAAATTTCCACACCACAGCCTGAAATACCTGCCTGGGCCAATGGTGTGAACTCTTNTACCATTGACTAGTACTTTGATTACAAGTTAAAGGGAGTTCTGACTTTACATCATCATTCATGCTTGAGGGTCATATGATGTTACTGTATTCTATTTAAGAAGAAAAAGATTTAAAATAACAGTACAGAAATTACAGAAAGCATAAAAATAAATTTGTCTCTTTTATTTATTCCAAGTAAGGCTCCATACTCAGTGTTTTGTGTCCTAATAGTGTGTTCTAACATGATTTTATCCTTACAAAATATGACTTAATAGGGAAACAGAATATTGATTTAAGGCATATGGTAGACATATGGATGACAGAGAAAATTAATAATGTAGTCTATGAAGATAGCATTGACTTTGGCAGGGAGTACTACAGGAGAGTAAGGAGAAATGGATGACCCTCACAAAGTGGAAAAGGTTTGAAGGTGACAAGCATGAAGTCTGTTTGGAGATATGGAGATCAGTCTGGCCAGGTGGAATGAGAGTGTGGCATGTCTCCAGGAGAAATAAAGTGAAAGCAGGAGTGTGGGTTGGCTGTACTCCAGCCCAGTACCTCTTTTCCAGCATAGAATTTGGGGTTTCTCAAGAGTGATGAGCCAATTTCTTTCAATAACAGGTAGAATGACAAGATGGCAGTCAGTTTACGTTCTTGTTCCAGACTTACCCTCATCATCAGCAGTTCCAGAGGCTCCTGTGCTGTCTGCAGTATGAAATGCTCCCTGGCTAGAAGACCAATATTTTTTGTGTCTCTCAGGCTTCCTTTCCTTTGTAGGTCCTGATGGGCTCCCTGAGACTNGTGATAAAGAGAAACCTAGTGGGAGGAAGCAAAGGAGCCATAAATTAGTGTTTATTAGCTCAGATAGCCTTCTCTGGGACAGTCTGGAATTCGAGACCACAATCTGAAATATCGCCCAGAAACAGATTCTTAGAGTTCAGCTCCCCNGAGAGAAGCCATTTCCTCTACCTACACCCCTGTCTTTGGAGTTGAAATAAAAAACTTTAAGTGAGCTAAAATTTAAACAAAGCCTTGGTCTCTGTGATACACTTTGGTTAGCCATTCAAAATAGTGATGCCTACTTTGGCAGCATAAAACGTACATTCCTTTTTTATGTTTTCATTCTATTTACTTCCTCCGAGTTTTAATTTGAAAAGGAACCTTTCATGTATTCTCTGCCCAGGTCNTGTTTCCTGATTAGAATGTGGTGCAGATCTTCCCATGTTGAGCAAACCTAAGCTAGGGGAAGACATTAATGCGAGCAGCAGTTGTTAAACACCATTTTACAAACAAAGAAAGAGGTTGATCAGTTTCATCGATACCCATAAATTGAGTGTACATGCAAACACATGGGATTTAATAAGTGTGACATAAGTTAACAGAGTTTGGATCATAGAAGAATGGAGAATGATGTTCCTAAATCAATTTAATGTGGTAAGAACACCAACTCAACAATAGATTAGGCCTCTTCAGCATAACATATCAGAAAAACGAAGGCTTTCAGGTATTGTTCATAGTATATTCTTCATCAAATTGTGGTGGAGAATGTCTGCCAGAATTATGTACAAAGTCACTTATGAGAGATTTGTCCTCTAGGTAGCTAATGCTGAGAAAACTATTTATATTAACAGGCAAAATAGGCTGGCAGTACATAAGCAATTATCTAAATTTTATGGATGTGGCTCTGCCCATAAATCTAGGTAATGATGACATACATCTTATGAGACTACATTAGCTCATGGGTTACCATAATTATATTAAACCAATGGAACATCCACATAAAGATTAAGGCATCAGAGTGACAATCACAAACCCATAGACAGCCAACAAGGACCTGTTCTCCAACAACAGCAGTAGCCACAGCAGCAGTAGCAGCAGCAGCAGCAGCAGCAGCAGCAGCAGCAACAACAACAACCACAACAAACAACAACTGTCCCATTAAATATAAATGAACATAATTTGAATACTGTCCTCTTCTATTCCCCAGAACTGTTTCATTGCTAGAAAGTTAAGGGATGTGAAATTAAAGTTCTCTGCCTTTTCATAGATAAAAACAATGCAAGTAGTTAAACTGTCAGATGCATTGAACCCAGAAAGGGAGCTTCCNAGTTCTGTGGAGATGTAATTTCACTTTAACATCCCTTCACTTTGGAGCTGCTTCCGATATTGCACAATGATTTACTCTTGGCCCTGATGTGACTGAGTTGGTATTTCAAAAATATAAGCTTACATAATTACATCAGGTGAGAATGTAGGAATTGGCATATAGCACCATTTTGTTTTTGTCAAAACTGCTAAACAGAAGTGATCATTAAATATAAAATACTAAAACAAACATTTAATTTTTCCATAATCTTTATTTTATCTTATAGGATATTTTACTTCTCCTGTTTTCTAAAAATTAGTAAAATGTGTTGTCATCATGGATTTGCAAAAATGTTCAACCTCTCATTAGCTTGTGAAACTATTTATTGTACTAGGCCACTTGACTGAAGTGCACCAAGAAGAAGAAAGAACGTCAACTCATACTTAGCACAAATGCCATTTACCTCAACGTAATGCCTTCCTAGTTATAATAAAAATAAGACCCGGTGTTTAAAAATAATGTCTGAGCAAGATAATATCTATTAGAAGGGTAAGTGTCCTCTTTCAGTTTAGCCAATGAGTTCAGTACCTGCACTCATGTATATTCCATGTTTGCAATTAAAATCAATGTTATTTTATTTACTTCCCATTGATTTTATGGTTTTCAGACAGGGTCTCTTGATGTAGTCTATACTGGCCTTGAGCTTGCAATCCTCTTACTCCAGTCTCCCAAATGCTATTTTTACAGATGTTCACATCATGCCTGGCTTTGTGGTGTTTTATTTTTATGAACACCTATTTTTTTGGTAGAGTACGCCATTGACCTCAATTGTACATCATTCTCTGTGCAGCNCCTTAGCCGTTTAACTTTGCTGTCCATTTCCAATGAAGGTAGGACAAAATTCCCTGTCCTTGGGTTTGGCTGTTTGGTTCACTTCGGGTGATAGAATGTGGAAGATGGGAGAGGACGGCAGATTTGCACTTAGGCCTCAAGAGCCCTTGTGTATTCTAGTGGCAGGCTCTTCTTCCATTGCCATGGCAATGTATCTGGATAGTCTGTTGCAGGGATGGAGACATGTGGAACAGACATGAGTCACTCTAGTTGCCCTAGTCAAGGCCAGCTGATATCAGCTAACAGCCAGCTTACTGTAGACCTGTGAGCAAGTCTTCCCAAGATTAGTAGAGTCATTGAACCAACTCCAAGCTGACACAGACATAAAATATGCTTATTACTAAATGCTACTGAGGTTTATTTCTGGCTGTTTGTTATGCAGTACTATGATGAAAGTAGCTAGCTGATGCACTACTTCTGTTGGTACACTATCAGAGCCTAAAATGGACCAGTATTGAGGATGAGTTGTAGTAAATGGGGGTGCTCTTTTTCAGGAGTTCTAGCTGTGTAAATTCAAGATGGACTGATTGACTGTTGGGCTCCCAAATTATTGTTTAACCTTGAAAGGCTCAAGTGGGTCACGAACCAGTGAGAGATGCATTCAATTTTGGCTTCTTTCCACCTGCAATTACTAATTTTTACTTCCCCTTCCATTTCTTGCTTTTATTTTTCCTTTGCCTTTATTGTTCAGCAAACATTAACTCAACATTTATTTGGTGCCGTCTCTGTCCATCACTGTAGGGCTCTACAGGATTAGGGATGGTTTGCAAAATGTACTTTTTTTGAATTAATCAAGAAATTACTATTTAGGTAAAACACCANTTTGGGGACATTTGCTGAAATGTGTGTGACTCTTAAGAGAGAGAAGTGGTAAGAAACAAGACCTGCAACACAGGGCGAGCCAGACAATTTCCGCAGATGCTTCATCAAATTGAATATAGTGATGCCCAACCCCCTCCAGCCAGTTCTATATAAAGCTGCTTCCCTGCACTGGAGATGAATCATTGCATTCNAGATAAGGCACTGGAGAATTACTGTTGTTTACAGAAAGCANCACCAGCAGCAGGGTTAAGAATACCCCACAGTTAAAACCCAGACACATTTGCAATGATGAGTGATGGAAAATAGTTTGAACCAGCTTAGGTCTGCAGGTCTTCCTAAGCCACTGAGTGCATTCCTCTTAGGTAGTGGGGGAAGAGATGCCCCATGGAAGGAGAATACCCAGGGGAATTGTTTGACCCACATCCAGGTTCTGATAAAGACACTTTCCAAGCTCCTAACTTTTATGGCAGTTTTGGATTTACAATATAATATAAAAGTCTGGGTGATTGAAACCATGAGACAATAAAAGTCCCTTTTAGGACTTCTGAGGCTCAGTGTTTGTAATACCTTTTAATACAAGATAAAAGTCACCGGGATGGGAGTGTAGAAACTTGACTAGAGGACATTTGCTGCCAGCTCTGTCTGTATGGATTGGCAGGGGAACTTTTGTAAGGTCAAGGTGAGTGAGTGTCTTCACACTGGTCTGGATGGTATGGATTGGACTCTCTGAATAAAATGAGTTACTTGATTTGTTAATGAGTCTTCCTTACTATTAGACAAACACTGTAGTCTTGGCAGTAGGTGTCCTTCATAGATGTGTGGGGGAGGTGAAATGTAACACCAGGTCAAATTAGAATAAAAAACTCAGATGTGGAGTTATAGCCAGTATAGCTNTAACTACTACAGGTATAAAATATTAAAGCCCAATCTTCAAGTAATTCACTAAAGGTGTTTCTCCAAGATGTCCATTTTTTTCCAGTGCTCA
>LZPO01117154.1:97018-109608 GCA_001675575.1 Neotoma lepida
AGAAGGTAGTTTTTATGCATTGTTATTCATTTCTCCATAGGTGAACAGTTTTTCTGTCAGAAGGTAGTTTTTATGCATTGTTATTCATTTCTCCAGTTCATTTTGAAATTTTCTATTATTTACTTTAATGATAACATAATTCAATTTTTTTATATTTGCATCAAATAAAACTACATAAAGACCTTCTGGCTGCCTTTTTTGTTTGTTTGTTTGTTTGTTTAAATAACTGAGTTCCTACTCACCACACAGGCATATTATGCTGGAATTTCAGTTCTTTCCTTCACCTTTTAACATAGTATGATGAGAAGAGTCACAAATAAAAACTTTAACCAATTCTAGATTTAAAACTTTCTGAACCAAACATTGCTGCTCCTTGGACCTGCTTGTAGAACAGGGTGAAGCTAAGTAAACAGGTCTGAGTCAATATTTGGAGAGTTCCTGATTGGTTTTGAGTATGATTCCTCACATACCATGTTAATATTTGGCTCTTTTAAGATGTTGTTTTAAAAACNTTGAAGTGTTTTTTTCCTTACATGTCCATGGCTAGGTGATGGGGCATATTCTAAGAGCCATTAATGTTTAACTCAAACACAGTGCCAACACTATTGAAGAAATCTACACTGAGATTTCTTTTAGGCCTATGTTCTGATTCCTTCTCATTTACATATGTGGTCTGAAACTCCAGCTTTAGGTAATATCAGATTTGTCACTTTCTTTGTGGATTTTGGAAAAGGGTAGAAATAAGAAATTACACACACACACACACACACACACACACAAACACACACACACACAAACACACACACAGAGTTTGGAATGTTTATTGTGATAAAAGTAGCTTATTGATCATAAAGAAAGATTTTGCAGCATGCATGGTGATCTGGCTTTTAGTGGGTTCCAGACCTCTGGTGAAGTGAAGCTGTGGGTACTTGTTGACAGGGGCCTCCCATATTGTGAAATCTTAAGAGAGTGGGGGAGTGGCTCTACCGGCTGTTAGGTTCTATGCACCAAAGCTTTAGGATGGAAGGGTGGCACTTCCCTTCTAGCCTGTGACACAGTGTGCAGTCCTAAAATAGGACAGTTCATTTCTGAAAGAAGATTGGTGGCTCTGTTTTCCTCTGGGCTCTGGCTTTTGGTTGAGTTCCATGAGCTAGATGGGAGGCTAAGAAATATTTTGAAGTCAAGTGAGTTCTAGGTGTTTATTCTGAACCAGGAAAGAAAAAAATAGACATTTAATCTGATTTATTTAGATTTTGTGATGCTGAGGATTGAACCTAGACCTTGTATGTGCTAAACCTACATGCTATCCCTGAGCTACATTTTATTGTAGACACTGACATCTTTGTTGCACTCTTAGAATGCCCCCAAATAAAACTGCCTTCCAGAATAGTCTTTTAATTTCAGGATCACTAGTTTCCTTCCTTTGTTTTCCAGCTTAACAAATTTAGAAATAAAGAGTAAAATAGCTTGAAGTCTTTGCTTTAGTAGGCAGTGTGAGATCCAGCAGACGATGCACAAGTCATGGTTCTGGGTGTGATTAGTGGTTGTCTCTGGCAATGACATTTTGTGATTTTACTACTTTAAAAAGTAAGAATATAAACTTTTCTTTTAGAATATATTTGGAAAACTTTTACCCTATTGAAGTGTGACTCATGACTGAAGTTGGTTCAAAATTTCATTAACTGTGTCTTTCTTTCTTTTTAAAATTAATGTATTTCTGAGCCCAGTAAGAGGAAATGAATGGAAGAAGAATACAGATGTCTGATTAGAAGATGCAAGCTCTCCTTAGTTTATCTGACTCAATGGACCCTTCGTTTGCGTTCCCTTATTTTTATTTAACAGAAACTGTGTGAACATGTTATTTTTTAATTGAGGAGCAATCCTGACTCTTGGTCCCTGCTGTGTGAAGAGTGACAGGGTTGCTTCGCACTTCTAACTGTAAGTGCTGTTTGTAGCTCATCCTGAGCTCTAGAAACCCTATGTGGAGGGAAGAAAAGGCCTAGAAGAAGTCAATTATGACTGCACTGCGTGCCAGACAGAAAGGGGCAGCACATCCATTCTGAATCGTACGCTGAGCAGAGACCCAATTAACAAATTCACATTCTGCAGTAGGAGGCTGTTGATTACGATTTTGGGGAAGAACTCAGAATCCTTACCACACATATCAAAATCCTGACAGCTTACAGAGGCTTTTTTTTTTTAAAAAATGTTCTGCATTTAAGAACAAATATATAAATAGAGAATTCATTGTGCTCCTTGTTCTCAAATGGCTGTTAATTGTGTGGCTTGATAATGTTGTTTTTATTATTTACTGTTTACATATTACTGTTTTCAAGCTTCTAAAGACATGGAGCACCGGATCTGACTTCTAGAAACTTAAAATAGAAGTTATCCTTGAAGTGTTTTTTTTTTGTAGTTTAACCCCTTTTTATTTGAATTGCGCTTCAGTTACTGTGTGGAATACTTTAAGATGATATGAAAGTCAGTCATTTTCAGGAGGGAATTTTCGATTTGTAGAGTTTTAATCCTGATTCCTCATTTAAACAAATTTGTATTAGTGTTTTGTCTGCTGCAGGGTCAAGTGCAGGGAGCACAGCACGGCGGTGCTCAGTGTTGGCCTACAGCAGCTTCTGTCTTCCTGTGCATGGGGGAAAGATACTTTCCTAGATAAGAATGTAAAGCAATGTGGTGCACACTGCTGCAGAAATGAGACATTCCCTGGCTTTGCATAGAACAAGGCTCCTGTGCAGNGTTCTGCCTCCAAGGCTGTGTGCTAGCTGTAAGGCTGTGCAAGCTGGGTAGGCNAAGGAGGTGAAGTGTGAAGGTGGCCCTGTGTACCTGCCCCAGATAGCTGGGGCACCATTGCTGCTGTTTTTATAGTAAAACAGTTGAGCTGCGCCCTTCCATTAGTTATGTTACTTATTGGTGTGACTTTAAGAAAAAAGGGTTCATTTTGGCTCAGTCTCGGTACAAGTCTTTCTGGTAGGAAGGGTGTGACTGCACACTTGAAGCAGCTGGTCCTAGTGTGTTCACAATCAGGAAGCAGATGTGAGAGCTGGTGCTCAGTTTGTTTCTCTGTTTTATTCCATTTGGGACCCCAACCCATGGAATAGGACCACTCATACCCCAGTCTAGATACTCTCTCACAGATGTACTCTGAGATTTGTCTCCTAGGTGATTTTAAATCCTGTCAGGTTGTCAATCACTCTTAACTATCACAGATATATGTATTTTGTTTTATTACTATATGCATGCATTTTGGGACATCAATTTTATACATTTTATTCACTGTAAATTCTAAGCCCCAGTGTTTGCACCAAACTCATTTAGTCACTTACACACACACACACACACACACACACACACACACACACACACACACATGCGCACATACACGCACACACACACAATTNACACACACACACATACACACATGCGCACATACACGCACACACACACAATTTATACAGCTACATGTTAAATTTAGAAGTATACATATTTTTTATGTAGTAATGACACCTAAATTTATCCAGTGTGTTCTTTGGATATCTAGCCATTCAGACATAAAATATTCTAATGCCTTTATTACCTTATCTCAAACTGTCTTTTAAAATTACAATACTTTTATTCTTTGAGAATTTCATAATTTATTTTGCACAATTTTTTTTAGATTACGGCATAGTCACATCATTTCCCCTTTTCTTTCCTCTTTCCAAATCCTCCCAAATACCCTTCCTTTTTTTTCTCTTTTAAATTCATGCCCTCCTTTTTATTAATTGTTGTTGCATACATATATGTATGCTTTGTTCTTNTTTATCTATTTATTTATTTATTTATTTGGTTTTTCGAAACAGGGTTTCTCTGTGTAGCTTTGGTGCCTTTCCTGGAACTCACTCNGTAGCCAGGATGGCCTCGAACTCACCGAGATCCGCCTGCCTCTGCCTCCCAAGTGCTGGGATTAAAGGCGTGCGCCACCACCGCCTGGTTCATATTTATTTTTAAGGAGGGATCTGATCATATGACTGGTTTTAAAGTTTTCCACATGCTCCTAATATATAGCCAAGGTTCAGGCCAGATGTGAGGAATCTTTTAAACACTGTTAGTGAAGTGAATGGAGAGACATCACAACTACTGGACCGGAACCCGGATCTAGGAGGTTGTAGTTGTTTTTTACTCTTTGACTTTTATTCTTTGAGGGGTTTGCCACTCAACTCCCAAATAAATAGACAGAGGCTTATTCTTTCTTATGAATACCCAGCCTTAGCTTGCCTTGTTTCTATCCAGCTTTTCTTAAATTATACCTCTGGACTTCTACCTTTTTCTATTTCTGTGTACTTTTCTTTACTTCTTACTCTGTGGCTTGCTATATAGCTGGGCAGCTGGCCCTTGAAGTCTTCCTCGCCTTTTCTTGCCCCTCAATCTTCTCTTCTGAGATTTTTCCTGCTATTTATTCTCTCTGCCTGCTAGCCCCGCCTATCCTTTTTCCTGCCTAGATATTGGCTGTTCAGTTCTCTATTAGACCAATCAGGTGTTTTAGGCAGGCAAAGTAACAGCTTCACAGAGTTAAACAAATGCAACATAAAAGAATGCAACACATCTTTGCATCATTAAACAAATGTTCCACAACATAAACACATGTAACACATCTTCAATTAATATTCTACAGTAGTCGAAGAGCTGAGCTTAGATTTCAGATGTGTGGGATGAGCATCACTGGTGCTGGAGGGGAGGAAGAGGATGGGGAAGGGAAGGTGAGATTTGGAGCAGTCGGAGGAGTGCTGGAATGGTTGGAGTGTAGCAACAGGGCAACCAGTGGTTTCCTTCTACAGGGCATAAATGTACTAGAAATTGCTCATTTTATGATTTTAGGATTTGCGTTAAGGCAAGTATATTTTCAAAGAACATTTTTTNTTCCCCCTAAAGTAACCAAGAAGAACTTAACAGAGAAGATGAGATCTGCCCCAGGTAATTAAATAATGGGAGAGAAAGAAGCTGCATTTTCAACTTATCCCAAATGAGTCCCATGAGACCAGCCTGAAGTAATGACCACAGTTGACTAGACACAGTGACAAGNGCTCGAGTTTGGGGGAAAAAGTTTGAGTTAGTTTATTTGATTCTAGAAAATGGTAGGCACAGACAATAAAGAGCCTTGATACAAATTCCTTTTGGCAGCAGAAGCATTTTTTGTATCCCTAGAGGCTTTGGGTATGATGAGAGATGTGGATAGTGGGATAAAAGAAGGAGTGAAAGGNGGCAGCTCTGAGAAGTAGCGTGGTAAAGTATCCTAAAAAGCAAACCAGAGTGCTGAATAAAATGAGAGAGATCTCAGATGTGGTAGGAGAAGGGCAGAATCCAACCTTCAAGGAAATGGAAGGTCATGGTGACTAAGAAGACAGTCGTCAGTTGGTGTGATCTTCCCTGGGGAAGACTATTTCCCCCAGTCTCAGCATTCCTTAGTCGCCTGTAGTCCTCTGTAGGATTGAGGCCTCATGGGCTGTCCCTATCCACTTTGACATGTCTGTTGTTGTCCTTGTTCAGTTCATGTTTAGGCAGTCATGTTGGTGAGACTTTATGGGTGTAGTTTCTGATGTTACTAGGAGACACAAACTCCCTGATCCTCTGACTCTTGCAATCTTTCTGCCCCCTCTTCTGTAATGTTCCCTGGGCCTTAGGTGTGGGAGTGTTTTGTGGGTNTATCCACTGGGACTGGGCTCCACAATTCTGCATTTTGATTGGCCATGATTTCCTGTATAGGGCTCCGTCTGTTGCTAAGAGAAGTTTCCTTGATGAAGGGACTACATGTACCTCTGGATATAAGGCTGTAAATGTTTAGAATGTTAGAATGTAGTTAGGGATCATCCTGATTGAGTACAGTGGTAGTTGGGTCTCTCCAAATGGTCGGCCCTGAAAACATACATGCAAACATCATTATACAGACTGAGCAGTTTATATTTATACACATGTTGTTATATTTTTAAATATAAACTGCATGTTTTTCTAAATATAAACATTGTGTGTATGTAGCAATACTTAATGAAAACAGAAGTCCCGTGAATTTGAAAGAGCAAGGAGGGGTACATAGGAATGTTTGGAGGGAGGAAAGGAAAGGACAAACTGACTCAATTATATTATAATCTCACAAAGAAAAGAAAAAAAGTAGAAAACTATAACAAAAAATAAATTAAAAAGAAATTGGAAAGGAATACATAGAAACATGCCTGAGCACTGATGTGGACTTGCTCTAGACAACAAGAGTCTGGAAGTCTTGTGTTCACACTTAGCATTAGTAGTTTTTACTGTTTCTGCCATGCTTCAAGGTGATTTAAAAGCCTCCCAATTGTACCCTGTTGCTCCCAGTTCCGAGAGATGTAATGGGGTTTGTCTAATGTCGTAAGTGTGACATATTGCTCTTTTGATTACTGTGTATATAGCATTGCCATCCTTGAAGCAGAGTGCTGCACAGAAAGGGNGCTGCTGCCCTCTTGCCACCAGCTGCTCTTGTGAAGCNCTTAGATCCGGTCAGGGTATAGAGAGAGTCTCTCTGTTTTCTCCTTTCCGTTCGCAGCAGTCATGATCTTTGCCACAGTCTCATTTCTTTCCTCATGATGCCCTCCTCTAGCCCTCTCTGCCTGTGCCTTTGGCTTTACCCTGGTTTCCATCTTCACAGGCTTCTGGAAGTCTGGCTGTGTATGTGATCTCTAAAGTTCCAGTAGGAATGCCATTAGTGGGGCAGCCAGTCTTAACATTGATTTTATTCCCCAAGGATTATAACTGATTGCATAGGAACATACTCCTAATCTAATATTAACAAAGCTTCTAGAAGTTATTTAGGTACTAATTGTCATTTAAACATATTTATCCATACAGATGTTTTTATTCTTTTCAAAAATTATCACCTCCAATTGGCCTTACATTATCTTTGTAGCTGTCATAGTTACTTTTCTATTTCTGTGATAAAACACAATGATGACCAAGACAACTCATAGAAGGAAGGATTTATTTGCGGTTTACTATTCCAGAGGAATGGGAGTCCATCATCATCATGGCAGGGAGCATGGCAGCATGGNGCAAGAGCTGAGAGCTCACNTCCTGATACACAAACAGGAAGTAGAGAGCACACTAAAATGGCACCAGTCTTGTGAAACCTTAAGCCTGTTTCCAATGACACACCTTCAACAAGGTCACACTTCTAATCCTTCCCAAACAGTTCCACCTACTGAGGACCAAGTATTCAAAGTGTGAGCTTATGGGAGGACATTCTGGCAGAAACCACTGAATTAGCCTAAAACAGTAGGCTATCCACTTGGCTTTGCAGTAGTGGTCTGAGTTCACTAGTGTCATTCACTGTAGTCAGCTTGTACAGTGTGGCCAGCCCCCTTTCCCTCCCTCCCTCCTTCCCTCCCTCCTCCTCCCTGTCTTCCTTCTCAGGTGTGTATTTTGATCCTCCTGTCTGGGCCTCTGCAACTTTCGCCCCTCCTCCTTTTTTTTCTTTCCCTTCCTCCTTTTTTTGGTCTTAAGAAAAATTTGAAGTCATTGTAGACATCTTCATAGTCCTCATAATTACATATTCCCTAGGTAATGATTGAGTATCTCATTTTATATTTAAGTACAGACTTGGCCATACCAATCATTGACTAATTTGGGTCTTTTATGTGAATGGCTACAAGTTAATTTTTTCCCAACAATGCAGTATTAGACTGCAAAGTGATTACTTACATTCCACATTCTGACTTAGGTTTCTTTTAAATACATTACTACATGTCTGAAAATGGGAATGAGGCATTCAGAAGCTCTTGGTAGAAAGACTGTACTTACTCAAATCCTTTGTGATTTGTATAACCCAAGACTACCAGTGAATTGTAAGGAAAGCAAGTTTAATTAAAATGTCAGTTTTATAGATGTAATTATCTGTTTCAGACTATGAGGGATTATTTCAGGTACCTTTTTATGAAACACTGGAGGGCACTGTTATAATATTCCCTAGCAAGAAAATGAATGTGATGAATTTGACAGGGTTGTTTTCGGAGTTTTGAATAAAAATACCATATCCGGTAGAGATGTTNGGTCTGTGTCTCGTGATGATCTACTGGGAGTTAGCTTCCTCCAGCTGACGCTGGATGCTGTCATATTTCTACCAGTGTTGGTCAAAATGCTCATCAGGAAGGCCACATGGACACATGCCAGTCAGGAACTCCCAGATCACCATTAAACAAAAAAGAGCCTTGATGAGCCAAGTATTTTTCTATGCTGTCCTACAAAGCCCTGGCGTGAGCCATGGTATACCTGTTAACTTGTAACGTCAGGATCGTAAACATTAGGCAGTGACAGACACATGGCCCAGTGTCATCATCTGGACCTGGAGAGTTCAAAAGTCAATCAAAGAAGAGTTTTGTTACCCATAGCTCAGCCCTGGTGTTGCATTTTCCTGCTGTGGATTAGTTCCAAGGGATATCTGGGTTTTTACAAGTCTGTAACATAGTTTGGATTTGTTAACATCTTTCTCCCCATTATCCACCTTTACCAGTTGCTTGAACATTTGTGATCCTCAGTGTCTTCTTTGATACAGGGACTGAACTAACAACTGGGTATTTTCTTCCTTTCTTTTCCTTTTGCACAATTTTTATGTGCATATTCAATATCTTCCTTTTGAAAATGACTTCTTATTTTGGTAAAATGTATTTTACCAAAAAGAATTTACCAATTTAATCATTTTAAAATGCGTATTTTTTGGCATTAAGTACATTCATTTAATATATTCAACCCTGGCTTCTCTTCAGATAGTTTCCCCTGTAGCCTATGTGCAGGAATCTTCTGTTGGTGTGTGATAAATGACCACTAATTTAGCAGCTTGAAAAAGAGTGGATGCCACCTCACTGTTTACAGGTTTCTGGAGTCCTCCTTTAGCGTAAGTACATCTTCTGTCTACACAGAGCTGCATTTCTTTATAGAGCTTGGGTTCACTTGAATATACGCACTAGAAGGAGTCAGCTTTTAGCAGTGTAGGGCTGATATGCCTACTTTCCTGCTAGCCATAGCCAGGTGCTGATCTCAGCTTTAGGGG
Source organism: Neotoma lepida (assembly GCA_001675575.1). Classification (NCBI taxonomy): domain Eukaryota; kingdom Metazoa; phylum Chordata; class Mammalia; order Rodentia; family Cricetidae; genus Neotoma; species Neotoma lepida. Next base: position 106,080 of record LZPO01117154.1, read on the forward strand.
ACCCCTTTAAGGAACAACAGAAGGCTCTCTCTGTCATCAGGATTAGGAAGNGTTCTGCTGAGCATGTCGGTCCTACCCAGGGTGCTTTCCCTTTTGATTCACTGGGTTGATGATTACAGCTGCAGAATCCTTTCACCTTTGCTTTCTAAGGAGAACCCTCTCCTCTTTACAGTTTCTGCCCCTGTGTGAGAGCAAGAGGATTTACTAGGCACTGGGGTTAGAGTCTGCTTCCTGCCCCTCTTTGTTTTCCAAGTGTGCTCTGTGAGAAGATGGGGGCCAGATCCTCTTTGTTGTCCATAGTTTCTAATAAACCATTGCTATGCTACTTGTCTTGAAAAATGATAACCAGTCTATTTAAGAAAACACTGGGACTTGAAGCTTTGCCCCTTTGGCATTACTGTCCTCTCTGGTTTTATTGCGATCTTCTGATGTCCACTTGTCATCAAGGTAGTGGCACTTCACCACAGCCTTGCACTTTGCCCCCAGTCTATTGCTGCAGGCTACTTTAATTTCCATTTACCATATAGAGAGATGTCAGGTATTGGGAGGGGTGCAAACATTGCAGGAATATGAGTGTGAGCCCTTTGGATTTTTACTGAACTTCAATTGAGTTTATAGAATCTGGGATTTATCTTCTTATTTATATTGTATTTTATAGCTTTTTTTTTTTCCTTTTTAGTTCCTTTAGGGGCTTGAAAACATTTAGTTTGTTTTGTTTACTGCCCCGCAGTGTAAGCTGCAGAGAGGTAAGGGTTGGGGATCAAAGGGTTAGAACTTTGGAGGTGAAACAGCTCCCCTGTGGGCTCTGTGCATGGTGTGTTGGTTACTATGGTTACAGTGAGGAGTCCCTAAAAGAAAGGGACACTGGAGAAGCTAGATGGCATTTGACTGGTTAGCTGCCTGAGATATTTAGACAGCCTAAAGGATTTTTGTTGTTGTTGTTGTTTTGGTGTTGTTTTGTTTTTCAGACAGGGTCTCAGTGTGCAACCCTGGCTGGTCTCAAAGAGGTTGCCTGCTTCTGCCTCTCCAGTGCAGGGATTAAAGGCATGCACCATCATACTTGGCCCAGCAGAAGTTTGTTTTTAACAAGTGTGAGTCTGTTCTCTGGAAGTGTGCTCCTGGTAGTGAGGCCTTTGGCCTCTGCCAACAGATGAGGAACTATCAGAACTTCCTTCCTTCCTGCTCTTGCCTTCTCCCTGGAGTTTTGGTGTTCCTGGGTCTGGCGCTGTGCTGGATTCGACTTCATTGAGCATCTGACCTGACAGGCAGATTGCAGAGGGACTTCTTAAGAGCATCTCTCCACAGAGGAGACATTATGGCCCTTAGAAGGAGCCACTGCAGAAACTCCTGCTCTGGAATGAGCCTGCAGCATCCGTTTTCCTCTTTCTCTTTTCTCCCCACAGTTGGGCAGCATGCTTCAGAGAGCAGAGAGCCATGGTGTCTCAGCTCTGTATGTAGCTTCTCCCTTGTGATCTGAGATACAAAGTGAGTTTGGGAGCTGCCTGGCTGACTCCTCCCCAACCCCTTCATGACTTTTCATTCTCGAGAACTGTGGCCAGTACAGTAGCCATGAACTGCACACAGTTGTAAAATCAAAATATAAATGAATTGAAGACCTGCACCTCAGCACCCTGGTCACATTTGAATCACTCAGCAGTTGCCATGCATTACCATGGATCTTAGTGTCTGCTTCTGGGGGATTTCAGCTGAACCGACCTAGGTGAGACTTGTCTGCTCCGAGGCCTTTGGCAGTTGGGTCAGACCTACAATTCTGTTTCCTGTAGGGATAACCTTCCCCAAAGAAGGATTTGATGGTGGTCTAGAGAGGACAAACTAGTCCTAGGAGAGCTCCTTCAAGTTGCTGCAAATGCTGTGTCCTAGTTTCTAAGTGCTGTTGTAACAAATGTTCATGTACTTAGCTTAAACTGCACAGATTTTTTATCCCACCATTGTCTGAATTAGACATCTGTCTGTCTCCAGGTCTTTCTAGGTAAGTCAGGGTGTGGGCTGGCTTGTGTTTCTTTGTGAAAGCTCAAGGACAGAGGCAAGTCCTTTAGGACTGTAGGTTTTCATCCTTCCTTCTTCCTGACTGTCAGCCCAGGACTGTGGCTGTTCCCAGCATCGAGTCCCTCTCAGTCTGTGGCTCCTGGCCCCCTCTCTCCGTTTCCACTGTTTGGGCAAGGCAGGTTGGATCTCTCTCATGATTCAGATGACTGGTGTAGCTTCCATCACATCTCTCTGACTAGCCAGAGAAGATTCTCCATGTAGAAGATGTTCATTGGTAGCAAAAGTTACTTGTTTGGAAATATACCTTACTTGAAGAGAGTAATCAACATCCTGCCACTTTTATGTAAATGTTATTAATTTGCCTTTGGAGACTATACATCAGGGGAAACCAGGAATCATCAAAAAGGAATGAGAGAAATGAAGAAATAGGGGTTGGCGTGGTCCAGTAAAACATGTTCCTCTAATAGTCCCAATTTGGAGAATATTCATCTTTAAATTATGTATATTTCATAGATTAAAAATGAGAAAACTGGTACTAAAGTGATGTTTTAGTTTTGAAGATAAACATCTGATATTGAGCCCTGTATGAACTTACCAACTGTAGGTACTTTCTGCAATGTGTTCGGCAGCGTCTCTACTTATTACATAACAGTTGCTAGTTCTTCCTTTTAGTGGTGCCTCAGTAAATGTTTTTTTTTTTTTGTATTTTGCCCATTCATATATTCATCAGAGATTCCGATGCTTATTAGAAATTTTCTCTGTGAAAACTTTGATATTAATTTAAAGGCTAGACTATCTCATGTACATTAATTCATGTGCAGTGGTGCTACTCCCACTGTAAGATAAGTGATAGTATAATTTTTGAGAATTAACTTGGCACTTATTTTTTTTTTTATCTTTCATTTTATTTATGTCATTAGCTAAGAAATCTTTCCANCTTGGACCTCCGTCATATCACTGAACTGGATAATGAAACTGTGATGGAAATCGTCAAGAGGTGCAAAAATCTTAGCTCTCTGAACCTCTGTCTGAACTGGATCATAAACGACAGGTAACTATCATAGCGTCTTAGACACGTGTCCAGAGGAAAGCCTAGCAGATACTGATTACCACTGTAATAAGACATGGCAGCATCCGGAAAGCTGCATGCATGTGTCTCTGCATTGCTATGCTGCAGTTTGGAGAAGGGTCTAGATGCATACTTTGATGCATCTCTGCTTACAACTGCAGCAGGGTTTTACGTGCTGCAGCACCGGTGTTTGCTTGAACAGTTACAGCAGTGGCGTGCTAATTTGTTCCTTGTTACTCATGAAGCATATATAGTTTGTCTTTTTAAGGATTTGAGAGTTTTGTGCTTGATTGTTATGGTTTACCTTATCAATGATTCTGAGGAATTACCTCAAACATTTTGTATTTAGATCTCTTCTTAATGAAGATGATTTCATTTCTTAAGAGCTTACATTTCTTTTCCTTCCTTCCTTCCTTCCTTCCTTCCTTCCTTCCTTCCTTCCTTCCTTCCTTC